>JAJOOO010023873.1:0-18730 GCA_029582685.1 Solanum piurae
GAGTCCTAAAAGGAGAGAATAAATCAAATATGAAAGAATATTATATTTTCCTTTTAGGAAAAGTAAAAACATTTATGGTAATGTTTTGTCTTTTCTTTAAGGAAAAATAAATCTTAAATTATGGTAAGAAAATCAGGGCAAAACCCTAACAAACATCTGCAAGTATAAAGAAAACTTACATTCTATATATAGCTGATGGATTCCAAAAAAGCAACTGATTTTTCATATTCAGAAAAAAGAAAGGTTGCTATGCAACTCAAACGACACAACACATATAACCAGGTGTCTGCTCACAAAAGGGAGGCATTGCTACTATGTCGTCCTCAACAAATAGATACTACAACACATAACTTTCTTGAAAATTTCACTATTGACATTCCATTTCAGCCAACATCATCTTCGTACAGGGAGGGTCCTCCACTTATCATTCGAGAACCTCCAGCGCTTTCTGAGAAAGGTTTCCTCTTTTATTACCTAATGCTACCACTTTTGTAGAGCTGTGTTGAAAGTTCATTTTTTCTTTTATGAGGGTCTTTGTTATGTATTTGAATTAGCTAACTAGGAAATTATATGGAGTGAGAATATCGCGTGAGGGAAATCATACAGACTCTATTTTGTTATGCTAGTATTGTAAGGCCAGGTTATTCTGAGCCATTGTTTAATAATGTACTTCATAACCACTTTTTGCTAATATTTTTATTATTTCTTTTCATTGTTCCTTAAAAAAAAATTGGGCTCGTGCTAAGCACGGCCTTTCCCCATCTAGTATATATGTATATATGGTATTAAATCATCTCTATTTTTTTTTGAAAATCTGATATTGGTGTGGGGCCTTGAGTTCTGACACAATTATGAAATTCCAAGAAAAATTACTTAAATAAATTAACTTCTAATTTTCTAAAATGCTCCTATTGTTGAAACTGCTCTAATTACTGTCATATGTATAAGTTTAATTTAAACTAATTTTAAATTTTTATCTAAAATAAATTTTATATATTTGTGTGGTGATAAATTATATTTATTTATTCAAAAATCTGATCTTTGTAGAAGGCCAAGAGGTTTGGTGCACATGAAATATCAAAAAAATAAGTACTTAACTAAAATAACTCCTAATTTTCTATAATGCTCTTATTATCAGAAGTTTCTCTAGTTACTACCTTATATATAATCTAGTGAAGTTGAGCTAGAAATGAGAAACATATGTATTTGAAACACTTAAACGATTTTGTCACGATTTTTACCTGTTTTGGGACTCTAAAGGAGCGGGTTACTGATTTTACTTGAGAAAACATGAAACTTCGAAAGGAAGTACATCATTTTCTGAGCTTTTGTTCTAAGGAAATAATTGTTTTAAACAAATCTATTTTACTTTCGAGGTCTAAATTATATTTCAAGGAAAAATACTAATTTTATAAGAATTTTGAACAAAATGAGGTTTACTTTTTACTAATAATAAGCTCGAGGAGGCATTCCGGGACGGCTCAAGGACTTTCCCGAGTTATATTTCTTGTATTTCATTAATTGTCAAGTTCGAGGGATCATTCTAGCTGGCTCGAGAGATTTTGTAGGGCTTCTACTTTTATGCATCGACCACACATGCATTGCATCATCTTGTATTATGTGTTTGATTGTGATCATTTACCTGTGTTGAATATCAAATGCTCTTTACTTTTTATTGTCTATAGTGACATGTATGTTGCTAGTTAGTTGTTGAATCATAGTGTTAGTACTTTTCTAACTCTTTTATTTATATAATTTCTATTTGAGTTTGGCCGACCTATGATGCTTACTAAGTACTCTGTGTTTTGATACTCATATTATATTTCTGCATTTTTTTCTGATGCAACGCCTAGTACGAGCCACCCTTGCTGAGTTTTGGATCTCTTGTGGCCGTCGATTTGAATTGTGGTGAACTCTTGAAGTCCGGAGACGTACTTCTTTTCCCTTTTTTTGTACTGTCTATGTATTTTGTATTTTAATTAGACATGTCTCATGTATATAGTCATTTCTGTACTTAGACGTTCTTGTACCTATGACACCAGGTTCAGATTGGTTCTTATGTATAATTTTTCCTTTCTTGGCCACTTTCGGGTGGTTTCTGTATATTTTATACTGTTATGTATATATCTATACTACGATCTCACTTTTATACTTCTATTTCTTCTGCGTAGTTTTGTTTAGTGTATTTATTACTTTCCGCTTTGGATTTTAGACTTACCTACTAGAGATATATGATAAGTGTCATCATGATCAAATTTTGAATCGTGACAATTCATTTAGTACATGAATTTAAAATAGAGTTACGAAAGAAACATCCATATTAATGCATTTATAACAAAAAAGAAATTGTGGAAAAGGGGTCCTACATTTCTAAAATGGAGAGTTGAAAGGGCAAAATTGTCTTTTTATTAGTGAAATAAGAATTGTGAGAGGCCCCCACAACCCATACATTTTACCCACCTCCATTAGCACCATTCCAGCAAGACTGCCCCTTCTTTGTCTTCACCATCTCCATTCTTGACTTTCTTCTTCTAAACCTTTGATAACACCCAGAAAAAAGAAAAGAACAAAAAGACTAAAAGTTTCGATTTTTTTTCTTTCTTGTTTACTGCTTAAGCGCAAGGAATTGCAGAGAAAGGCGAAAGAGAAGTGTAAGTAACGCAACCCCAGATTTTTTTTTACCTTTTTTGTTCATGTTTATAGGTCTGAGATCGAAATCCCTCTTTTTTTCTCTGTAAATTGGTGGAAAATTTCAAACATTTTAGCTAAAACTGCAGGTAAGAGATGAATTTCCTTTCAGTATTGGAAGTCCAGAGTTTCAAATCAATGCTTTGACGAATACCCATTTGCTTATTTCACAGTGTAATACTTGTTAAATGCTACTTTGTAGATCAGTAACCTCGTCGATTTCACGTATCTTCGCTTGCATGGGGTCAGTAATTTGATTCTCTCTATATATCTTTTTTCTGTTTTCTTTTTAGTAAAAATTAAAGCATTCTGGTTTCCGCTTTTGAGGTTGGTGGTTCTGTATTTTTTAGACTATGAATGGTATAAAAACTGGAGCTCTCAGTCCCAGTCTTGTTAGGGAGGTTTACCTAGTATCTGTGCTTGTGGCTGTAGGCTGTAGCAGTTTGCCTGGTAGATTAGTTGAGGTGTACGCACTGAGATCACCTTTCTTGTGTAATATATAAACCCAGTAAATAAGTGACACTATAAATGAAAAAAGTTGCAAAATTTGTTAGTACTGCGGTTTTGAATGCTTTTCTTGGTTTATTGGGCAACAATTGGCTTTTATTTGGTGTTTTGGAATCTGAGGTGCTTGCTTAAAGGCTAAGCAAGCAATAATGGGGAATACAATGGAAGATGAGCTGATGCTCCTTTTTCTGTTTCTGTTTTTTATTTCCCCATGCTTTGCTTTTTGTGTTGAGGGAGTTTGTTCCTAGAATGTTCTATTCTATACGTAATTGTCTTATTAGCTACAGTATCTAATGCTTTACTTCTAGCCATGTATAATATATCTTGTTTAAAGATTGAAATTGAGGCATGTTTTCGGAGTATTCCTTTGTGTTCTGTTTTGGATTTTTTGGAGAATGTTTTCGTGCTGTTGTTGGTATGGTGATGGAAAAGTTGAAGGAGACATGGAGGGCACTTCTTAATGTAAGGGTTTGTTTCTGTGCCATGTCCCAAATTTGGTGTACAGTAGATTGAGGATTCCCTTTCTATTTCTAGAAAGTTTTGATACCTTTTATCTCTTTGCTATAGATGCTAATTATCTTCTTCTATGTGGTGATACTAAGATTACTTAGGCACCCAAAGGCTGAAACTGAATTGCATAAGTCACTGATCACCTTGGATAGGTTCTTATCAAAGAAATGTGCCTTTTGTGGACTATACTGCTATACAGCATGTGAGTTAAATTTGAGTCTAAGTAGTAATCCAAGCTACACTATTTCATGACGAAAGCTTATATTTTGCAATGATTCACTGAAATAGATTTTAATAGCCTGTTGCAGTTTTAAGATAATGTCGCGTTGGTTATCTCCTAAATGTTTCTGTTTTGATTGGAATGAGAACGATATGAGCACTTCAGGCAGTTATTTTACTGCTTTGTTTTCTACATTGGGTATTGGAGGAGTTGGTGCTTCTAGCAGAGGCCTCGGATATCAATCTTTTAATGAAGAAAGCCCTGTTAGAAGGACTAGTTTTAGGTCCATCTTGCTTGTATTCAAGACCATAGCAGATGAGCTGATCCATTCCTGCACAATGCAATTAGAAATACTCAATAACTTATTATCAAAGCATCGGTGAACAAGAAATAAAACTGATGTAATGAATTCTGTGAAGAACATGTAGGATTTGAATAAAATATAAACTTGTGTCGATTTAATGTTTTTGTACTGTATTGCCCAAGTGAAATTTGGAAGGTTGGTGACTGTTGAACAAGTACAACTATGTGTCAATAACAAACTAGTTGGGGTTGGCTATATGAATCCTCTATACCCACGCTCCTTCAGTCTGGCCTGTTCCTTTCAAGGATTCAATAATCTATCTTTAAGGAACCCCGAATTTGTTTCGAAAGACAAATTGCCAGGTATTGGAATGAAAGGGCTCAGATGGAGCAAAATGGATATTGATGATTTATATGTAGATCTATGTACTAGTTTGGGATTGAAGTGTAAATGAAAAGAGGGGAATTGGGGGGTGGGGTGAGCACTGGTAGTTATGAAGTGGATCTCAAATTTGGAATATACATTGTTCTGGTGGTTTTGTTTTCTAAGTATCTTGTTGACAGCGTACAGATATTCTTTTTACTGATTATGCTAATCATCTTTTATGGTTGTAAACCTGATTGTAACAGAGCAGAAGTTGTCTTGGGTGCTGTGTAAAGCCACCACATGTTATTTTAGTGGATAGGCCATCCAAAGGTCAGAAAGGTCAGGGTCAACGCTTGAGGAAACGCGGTTCAAGGGACGACTTTTGGAGCAGTAGTGCTTGTGAGATGGAGAATAGTGCATTTCCTTCACAACGAAGTGTCTCATCAATTAGTACTTCAAATCAGGGCCTTGATGCTCACAGTAGTTCCAGCACCACAAACAACAACACTGAATTTGTAAATCATGGCAAGTGCATATTTCACTCCCTTTGCTTTCATTGGCTATCATGGGAATACGTTACTAATAGTAACCTTTCTTGGGGATACCCAAGTCTCAGTATGTTAATATTCCGCCAAATGCAAGAAATTAACATGTGATAGAGGATATAAAACCTAGAAATGCTCTGTAGCTGTAGTTTCCTTGAAGCTCTATCAAAAAAATAATGAAAGAAAAGAAGAATTATCTTTTTTATCGGATGTCCCCGAAGGGACAAAAGAGAAGAAGAATTATCTGGTAAATTTCATAGAGTCTCAGTTGGTTGGCTTAAAGTAGTCCCTGCAATTGCAATTTTCAGACATATCTATATATTCAAGATTGTCTACATTGTAAATTTCATTAACACTTGATGCAGGACAAAACTAGATCTATGTACTGTTCATCCTTTTAGATTTCTCTTATTGTCCATGTAGATATCCATTGATCTGGGTGCAGTAGTTGGAGAAAGCTTGACCTAGCTTTGGAAGCAGGATGCTATACTCTTTCATCTTAGCTTATCAGTATTGTACTGCTCTCCACGTGTTTTAACATGCTTAATCGAACATTGTCTGGATCAGGTTTAATTCTTTGGAGTAAAACTAGGCAAGAATGGATTGGAAATAGAACACCTCAGAAGCATACTGCAGCTCGGGAATCTAAACTAAGGTGAGCATCTTCCCGTTTCACAATCCTCAAAACAATTGATTTAATGAGTAGGTTTGACAGCTGCTGGTTTCAGAGTATTTACTTCCCATACAAGTGTGAATATATACTTGATGAGTGTATTCTTCTACCATCATAAATTGCAGCTTTGATGCGAGTTACGAAACTTTGCTGGGGACCAACAAGCCTTTTCCTCAGTCAATCCTTCTATCGGTGAGTCTTGCTGAACTACTAGCTTGATTTTGGCATGTAGATTTTTCATGGCTACTTTGTTGATTCTATACATTTAAAATTTTCAGGAAATGGTAGACTTTCTTGTTGATGTTTGGGAACAGGAAGGACTATATGATTGAGCTGTGGGACTTAACTGATCTTACCCAACCATAGCATTTTCTGTTTGTAAAGTCTACAGAAACCAGATGGATGAAAACAATTATGTTGGATCTCAGGATTTGTTATGTTGACAAGAGGAAAATTGGAATGCTTTTTCAAATGAAGGAGAGAGGACCCCTTGTTTATTTTCCTAATAAATGAATTTATTTTCAAGAAAAGTGAGATATTCAACCATCCAAATAAACTCCTTGTTTCCAGATCCAGATGATTTCTTTACACTAGTACTGTTCAAGTTTCTTGTGAGGATTTGAGCATGCCATTCAATAGTTTCGACTGTTGCAACGAGTCCTAGTGATTTTAAACAATTTTATTTCCATCTACTTTGTGAAGTTTTCTTTCTTAAAAAAAAAACTTAAATTGGGATTATTGTTATAAAATTAAGTTCATAACAATATATCTATAAAGAAAAGAAGACAAGATATATAGACCAAGGATAGAACTTTTCTTCTACTCAAGTGTATCCTATAATGGTGAATCATATCTCTATTTATAGGTTGAGATATTACTTCAAAGGTCACCACCATGTTCAATCTAAGACTAGTAGACCCATTGTTATATAAAAAGGTTCATATCATTTGGGGAATATACATACGTGAATTGGCCAAATTAGTATATACATTATCATCCAAAAAAAGTTTATATCACTTGGGAATATACATGAATGTAAATAGTAGGAATGGACAATCTACTAGTATAACAATTGTAAAATGTTAGTCCCTATGTTAAATTTGATGTAATACTTATTTTTATATAGTATGTTCTAAAATAATGCTTTTTTCATATTTAAAAATAATTTAAAATTAAATTATTCATTAACTTAACCATAATTATATAGACATTGTCATAATCCAAATTATGGGACAGGCAGACCCTTCCTATCCTTTCTTTAATAGAAAATTGTTTAAATCTCAAACACCTCCATTGACATGGCAAAAAAAAAAGGAGATTTTTTTTTGAGAAGTTTACAAAATAGCAACATTTTCGAAGGATCTAGTTTAGATATGTACAAGAACATCTTGATGGAGTACAGTTAAAAAATAAAACAAATTATGTAAAAGACCGACATAACTTCTACTTGAGTATGGAGTAGATGGAAGCTGACGATGGAGTAACCATCATTCCATGCTTCAAACAACCTATAAAAAACCTACACTACTAAAAGATGTAGTAAAAATAGTATCAATACATCACACATACAGAATAGGCATCATAGTCGACTAGATTAGTTCCACATGAAATATCACAAAATCAATAAAAATAACAATACAATTATGTCACATTATTATATCACAAATAATACTTCTCTATATTCCTTATTACTCTCTTACTTTAGTTACTCACAGAAGGTTATAATAATTTCATTATTAAATTCTTGGCACACTTTCTAGTCTGGTCACTGACATAAATCCACACAAGTATAACTTACATAGAAGTCATTACATAATTAAGTCAAGCATCATTATTATCGTCATTTTCCACCACTCAGTCACAACATTTCTATAGTCAAGTTAATCATCATAAAAAAAAGAGTCACTCATTAGTAAACCTCTCTTACAGTTACTACAACACCACACTATGTTCACCAAAAGCTCAACTTAATTAAAAGGACCATTATATAGAATCATTACTACCAATCCAAAAAAAAACATATTTAATCCAATCATAAATCAACACCAACTATGTCTGATGACCAATGAACATGCAATATTAATGCAATAGCAACAACTAAGAAAAGAATAACTTCAAGTAAATTTTAACTTAATTCATGACACTCACTCAAATTATTGATTCAATATTGCTTCAAGGCTAACCACTTTCTTACTTGTTGTATGACCCATATAATTATTAGGGTGAAAAATCTAAATATACAATTTAAGTACCTAAATAACTCCTATATAATAATAGTTTGACTTTTCACTAACATCGCAATAGAATCTTTACAAGACAACAAAATGATTTATTTTTTTGGCAAATCAGAAAATAAATCAACGCATATTCTACACAAAATAAGATTTGAATTCCTTAATTTACTCCATTTTGTTATTTACCTTTCACAAATATCTCTCAATTATTAGTTAATGCTTCTCTGTCACCTCAAAATATATCAATCATTAGTTAATAATTTTTTTTACCATAATTAATTTTGAAAAAGGCTTGACAATCGAATCATTGTTTTTAATTATTTTGAACAAACATTTTTTTCTTCAGAATGTCGTCTTTTTTTTTATAATTGTTAATTTTATTTTTATTAATTCCAATAGTGTTGACATATTCAATGGTATTCGTTAAGGTTTAAAAAGGATAATTATGGATAAACATGATGTAAATCAATTAATAATGTGTTGCTATATATATTAGAAAATATTTATTCCAGTAAATATTGATATATTACATGATTTCATGTTAGAAGGATATATGGTATAAGTTAATATATTATATTATATGATATCTAAGTAGTGAACTTGATCGCGCGAATATAAATAATGATAATATATCAATAATTTTATTAAATATAATATAGATAAAAGAGGTGTGCATATATATACACACCTATAATTGATTTCACAAGAAACTTTTTGGCTAGTAGTCAGTATACTTCTAACAAAGTCATATGTTACTATTTGAAGTAATAGAAATTATAATTTTAAGACTATTACATTATCTAGATTTAGATATTTATATAAAATAAATAGAAATTATAAAGAACATATAAAATAAAATAAAATAATGCAACATCATTCTTGCGGCCTTAACCACTGGAAAATAGAAGAAGAAACAATACGAAATCAATGCACATTCCTATGAGTTCTTGTCCACATCCATTCGAATAAGCTGATCCCCGTTCAATAACCTTCATCTTATTTTTTAAAGTCAAATTAAAGCATGAGTATAATAAATATAAAAAACATAATAACTTAAAGTCTTATGATATCAATATTTATAGGACTAAAATATCAAATAATGTCATGAGTATGAGTATTGTTAAATTATTTTAGAGGTTATGATAATAAAAAGTTGTGAGAGTAATAAAAATAAAGGCAATTAAGTTTTACATTAAAGAATATGAATGAATTGTTAATGACATATTTGTTATTCTACAATAATAGCGAAGTAGGAGAATCTGTCCAAAAAAAATAATAGAATTCTTAGCCAAAGATGATAAAAAGATGAAAAACTCAAGAAACTTAATTATTGTTATGTAAATTTTAGTGCTACTTAAAACTTATAATGAAGGATTTGTAATTCAAAAATCATGAAAAAAATGTATAATATCCAGGATAGTCATAAATTATTTCTTTTAACTAACAAAAATTACAAACTACAAAAAAAGTTCATATAAAATACAAAATAAAGAGAGAACATATGGAAAAACAAATACATCATTCTTACGATCTTAATAAATAAAAAAAAATACAAAACTAATGCATAATCTTTTGATTTCTTGCCAACATCCACTCGCTCAAGCCGATCATTATTCAATAGTCTTCTTATTCTTCGAGTCAAACAAAATCATGAATATAATAAGCATCAATTACATACTTAAAAGAATGAGATCATTTCTACAAAGTCTTACAATATGTCTATTTATAAGACAATAACATAAAATATCAAATAATATAATAAATATAAGTATTAAAAGTATTCCTTACAATCTCCACCGTAAATAACACTGCAATTCATTCTATCATCATAGTGTTTTTGGAGAATAATAAACCCCATGATCATTTTTAATATTTCTTTCCCAGAATGCATATATTTTGTAAGATGTAAAAACAAATTGAAAAGGAAAGGTGTTTTCTCACTTTTTACCTACATGATGCAAATTCTAATTTGGTGGAGTGAAGTATGACCTTCCTTAAACTCCATTATATAGCTTTCTTGGGGAATGTCAAGTGTTTTTTTTAGTTCCTTTTCCTACAATATAACAATATAGCATATTAATTAAGTATTAATAGTAGCAAATGACGTTTCTTTTGGGTTGTTACTTATTAGATAAAAACTTTTGGAATTTTAGGTGTTACTAATGGAATTTGCATGTTTAAAATTAAGTTTAATAAGTTGAAAATTAAATAGAATGGGAAAGAAATGAGAAAAAAGAGGTGAAAAAAAATGAATGGTCTAGAAAATCATAGACATGTGTCAAATTACCTCTTTATTTGTCTATTTATTTTATTTTTAATAGCTCCAAGAATCTTTTAATTCAATTAATCAACTATTCACCTTCCAATATTATGCGGAATAACCTGGTAGACCCTTATATTTGGCTCTGTTTGTAAGTTGGACCCTTATACATATGATTTTGTCAACTAAACACTTAAACTCACTGAAACACAATATTTAAACCTTTTCATCATCCTATGTGTGTGCGTGTACCGTGTGGTACACTCATTTACATGTAGGATTCCACATCATTTTTAATGACACATACGAAATTAAATATTAAACAAATAAAATAAAAATAAAAAGCGTACCCTGGAAATTTTGAACATTATTTTCTCCATTTTTGCTCTCAAATTGAGCACCAAATTCATGTCAAATGAGTGAAATTCTTCAAATTTGACCTGAATTTTATACTATTGGTTCACAAACACAAACCCAACAAATCTCTATACAATTTTAAATTTATTTCATAAATTCACAAAACCCATTTGTTATTCTTGAAGCTTCATCAAGCTTATCAATGAAGTTTTTCATTTTTCAATACCCACTATCACCAAAGAATACGCACGAAATCAAGATTTTGAAAGAAGAAATATGGCAAAACAAAAAGAACTAGGAGGGACGTTGATTTGCAACGAAAAGAATGAATCCAAAAAAAAAGTGGAATGGGTTTAAGAAATTTGGTTGGGTGTGTGTGTGGGGGCAGCAGCGACAGGCTGCTTTGAAGAAGATGACTTCCCCTTCTCTTTTTTTGGGGTGTTCTCATTTATTTTATTTTAAAAAAAATTTAATGTTTTTTTCATATAAATTTTATACATACTTGCTTTAAAACGCGTGAAATCATGCATCATTCCAAGTCAGCAATATTAATGCCACATCTGTTCAGTCAACAGTAGTCAGAGGTGTTTAATAAATTGTGTTTCAGCGAGTTCAAGGGTCCAGTTGAAAAGTCATAAGTATAAGAGTTCAACATACAAACGGCAGCAGCGACAGGCTGCTTTGAAGAAGATGACTTCCCCTTCTCTTTTTTTGGGGTGTTTTCATTTATTTTATTTTAAAAAAATTTTAATGTTTTTTTCATATAAATTTTATACATACTTGCTTTAAAACGCGTGAAATCATGCATCATTCCAAGTCAACAATATTAATGTCACATGTGTTCAGTCAACAGTAGTCAGAGGTGTTTAATAAATTGTGTTTCAGCGAGTTCAAGGGTCCAGTTGAAAAAGTCATAAGTATAAGGGTTCAACATACAAACGGAACCAAGTACAAGGATCTCTCAGACCATTCCGCCTTCAATATTATTATCATGAATATTAATATAATTTAAGAGTTATGATCACCAACAATCATGAAAGTAATGGAAATAAAAACAATTAAGTTGGTATATTAAAAAACATGAAGAAATGTAGAAATTATAATTAACACATTCATTTTAATTATACTATTAAGAAGAAGAAGAAAAAATAAGAAAAATGTCAAAAAAAAAGGATAAATAAGATAAATAGGATCCTTGGCCAAAGAGAGGTGCCACATTACTTTTCTTTTATCTAACTTTATATTATATATAGATTGATAGTATTTATTTTAAAAAATATTGATATATTAAATGGAATCGTGTTGGTATGATATATAGTATAAGTTAATGTATTATATGGTGACTATATGGTAGTATATATTTCAAGGAAAGTTGATATATTATATGATACCAAGTTAGTATGATTTATGGTATAAGTTACTACATTATATGTTGTATAAATGGTAGTATTTATTTCAATGAAAGTTGGTATATTATATAATACCAAGTTAGTATGATTTATGGTATAAGTTACTACATTATATGTTTTATAAATGATAGTGTTTATTTCAATGAAAGTTTGTATATTATATGATACCATATTGGTATGATCGATGTATAATATATGTTAGTATATTATTTGGTATATATATTGTAGTATTTATTTTTAAAAAGTTGGTATATTTTATGATTTCATGTTGATACGATAAATGGTATAAGTGGGTTTATAATTGATAGAATATGTGGTATAGACTGATTTTGTTTTGTATGGTTAACTATAATGTAGTCTACTTTAGTCCTTCACTAAGAGGATCACTATCAACCATAATTGTATAACACTAACAGAAATCAAGTACCTAAAATATTTAACTTCTATAATGATTATGGTATATTACAGCAAAACACAATATTTTGTCAAATTTGTATCAATAAAGCAAAAAACTAAAAAAAGACATCAAATACCAAATTAAATAGTTATCCGACTATATATCCAAAATATATTCAAAAATACATTTTATATAGTCGGATGAACTGTTCCTTTAGATTTTTCTTTGGACACCTTGTTCAATCAGATTCTTGTTTAAATTGAAATCTCATCTTCAAAATCGTTATCAGAATGATATTTCACAATTGTAACCTCTTTCTTTTTGACAATTTAATTGTGACAAATGACAATGATAAAGTTTACACCAATGTTGTTCTTTATATTCTTTCTTTTTGACGTATTATTGGTAACAACTTAAGGAATTTCACTACCAGATGGTTGACCTCTTTCAGATTTATTGGTGGGAGACAGAATAAAAACAATCAATTTCAAGCTTGGTCTTGAACAAACAATGAGGTTATTGACGTCGATAGTAGATTGCCTTAAGCGATGACTCTTTCTAGGAGTACAATCTATATGATTTTTTCTACTCATAATCGATTACACCAAGAAATAAATATAAATTCTTCTTCTGGTTAAAGATGATTTTGAAAAAAAAAATTATGAATAAAACAAACCAAGCTTTGTTGACAAGAAATTATGGAAGATTACATTTTTCATCCTATAAACTATCGATATAGGTGATGAAAACCAATTAAATGGTCTTTCTTAAAAAGGGAAATAAGAGAAAGAGAAAACAAAACTTTAATAAATAAAGTATCCAACTATAATTGAGATTAATAAAGGTAAACAAAATAAATTGAGTCTCATTAGCACACTAACCCAAAAAATAGCTATAAAAACGTGTAGTTTAAATTGAGTCCCATAAATTTAGCACATACACCACCCCCCGCAAAAAAAAAATCAGATCCTAAAATATATATTAAATAATAAAGAAAGTATCCAACTATATCTGTGATTAATAAAGTAAACAAAACAAATTGACTCCCATCAACACACTAACCAAAAAGTAGCTATAAAAACGTGTAGTTTAAATTGAGTCCCATAAATTTAGCACATACCCCGCCCCCCCAAAAAAAAATCGAATCCTAAAATATATATTAAAAAATTAAAAATTAAATATTATGTCATATTTGTAATGAAAAACCTAGTTTTATAAATAAAAAGGAGTATATGCATATATTATTAATTAAGGTCTTAAATAGTATATTCTTGTAATTTTTCCTAATTATTAATACCTCTTTAACTTCATTCTATAGAGCATCTCCCACCTTTACTTAACACATTATAAACGTTTTAGTTTATGATACTCTTATTTTTATCTACTAAAGCATCAAGATCATTAAACAACCTTCATTATCATCACTATTATCAAGTACATCATTACTATTACTATCACCGAAATCAATACAAATATACTACTTTCTATTAACTTCTCAATTGATTCTAGTCTTTAAAATACTATGTAATTTCCAAGCATCTCACTCAATGTTATTATTCTAAAGTTAAATCATAAAGTCAGAAACACATGAAGATCAACAAGTTATATATTCAATTTAGACTATTTTTAAGGTCAACACCCAAATTTTCATGCTCGAACGCCTAAATATGTTATCCATTCCAACTCTACGACATAGAACATGTCACTAACCAAGTATAAGAGATAAGTAAATCATAACCTACCTCATAGATGAGTAGTTTTCACTATTCCCATGAAAGTTTGCTTCCATTTAGTGGCGTGGTGGCTTGATGAAGAATTCAGAGAAACACTTGATAGGCTTGAAAGAAGTATTCTTCTCTCCATTATTTCATGAGCCCTTTTCTCTCAAAATAAACCTTAGGACGTTCTTAGAAGGATTTTGTCATTCTTCGGGCCTACACCCTGGGCGTGGCTGACACTCGAGAACTATCATTGGTCCCCAAGAGAAACCTTGATCTAGATCATTACTTAGCGGAAGACTTACTCAAACAAAATAGGAACTTCAAATGCAAAACTCAACTCAAAAGTCTCAACAATAGATTAACTCAGAAATGTCTGGAAATGCTTAATTAGACATAAACAAATGACTCCAAGTCTCAAAACATCAACAAGGAAAATAGTGAAAGATTCCTCAACTACTATTGTCCATGAAGCCTCTAAGTACTACGATAGATGTCGGGACAAGACCCTCGACAACTTAACAAAACATAAATAACAATGTGAAGACCTCTGGGGTATAAAGGCATGATATCTACAAAGTGCTGGTTGATGACCATGAACACCTGTATCTGCATCATAAATGATATGCAAGTCGAATGACATTTGTCACACCCCGAGGCTACCCCCTTGATGTAAACACAGACCTATGATCACAAGTGACCCCAAGCTAACCCTGAGCTGGCATATCATAAGCAAACTGAACATATCTATGAAAAGATGAACTAATGCGGAAGCTAAAACATGAGAAAACTAAATGTGGGGAATACCCAATACTGATATGAATATAAATAATATCTAAGAGTTTAGTGATACTGAAAAATCACTCAAATAATAAAGCTGAATCTAATACTATGTCTAAAAAAGCCTCTACTGACTAGAGTTGCTAGGACATGCCCCCAGCTAACTCTAGCAAAACTGAAACTGAAATAAAAGACTAAAATGGAAAACATGTATGTTGTCCTCAAAGTATGAGGACTCACCACTAATGTTGCTGAGTATGAATCGAGAACTGATCTACGCGTGATCTGAATGCTGAGGACCTGAACCTACATCATGAAATGATGTAGCGCAGAGTATGCGTCAGTACTTAGAATGTACTAAGCATGCAAGATATAGAATATAACTGAACAAATATGTAAGTTGAACAACGCATAACTGAGCAATGACAAAATCTGAACAATAATGTAAATACTGAATTATAACTGAAAGGAACTTAACTGAATGCAATGACCAAGTAGTGATTATTAACATGACATGCTAAGACTAAATACTGAAATGTATATGAAAACCTGGTCAAATACACTAAGAGTCTAACTGTGGGAGCTACTATTAACCGACATAAAACCACGTGAGCTAAAAGTGGAGTCCGATGTATACTCCATCATCAAGAGGACCCAATATACCTTGCCAGGGGTATAAAGGCATGACTAGCGTGATCACTAAATCTGATGCCCACAGAGGGGACTTATAAACCTACGGGGGCACGTAGTTCTGAGAATATGAGGGTACGCTGAACCCTAGTCCAACTCGGTGCTAAGCCTACTCCCAACTAGAAATGTGTATGACACAACATAACTTAAATACTGGATTAGCTCAATATTCTGACATGCTAACCGACAATGCAACATTTATGTACTGATCATGAAACATTAGAAATCTGAGGCATGTGTATCTGTTCAACTAACCTAGCAAGTGTAATTCATGAGTTAATAGCTAAGCAGCATTTCACGAAAACATGATAATATAAGTAAGAACACTATAACAACTAAATCACAACTAATATCTAAGGTTTTAGAAACCCTAGGTCTAAGCAAGATATAGCGAATCAAGAATCTGACTAAATTATAGGGACCTAGTGGATGAAAGGAACCCACTAGTGAAATCCCATATACTTGGTGATGAAATCTACAGAGAAATTCTTTGATTTCAAGGCTGGAACTAAAGAAAACCTGTTGCATTCTTGGAAGGGTTGAGTCGCCTCTTTTGCTCTAAGTTTGATGATTTTTTGGTGAATGAATCGCTTAAGGTAAGTTCTGACTAAGTTACTAGGATCAAACTCACTAAAACTACGTAGTTTAGAGGTTAAACAACGTAGTTTATGTGTCCAACGCATAGGAGAAAAGACCAAAACGACCCCACTTAAAATCTGACGGGGGTTGACCACGAACCGTCAAAGGGATCACGGCCCGTCAAGTGGGTCATGGTCTGTTGGTTAGAGACTATTGGTTTTGGGGCCCTTCTCTCTACGGTCCACTTCACGGACCGTGTAAAGGATCATAGACCGTGAAGGTCACCGTGGTCGTTCACTTGGGCTAGGGGCCTACTAGCTCAGCTTCACGAGCCTCACCACGACTCTTCATCAAGACCACGGCCCGTGGAGGGCTCCGTGGTCTGATGGCTGGGCCTGATAGGTTTTGCCTAGCTTACACGAGCCTTCCCACGGCTCGTGGGGTGGTCCACGTCCCGTGAAGGGTTCTGTGGTCCACCACTTATGAGGCTGGGTGTGAACCACAATGAGGGTGACGGACCGTGGTTCCTTTCACGGTCCGTGAACCCCTCTGTGGCTCATAGATTTTCTGTTTGTCTGTCTGAGCTAAGTTCTAAGGTGTTACAATATCTCCCCCTTGGGAATATTTATCCTCGAATGAAGTCTAAAATAGCTGAGTATGGAGGGAATGAGTTGCAATCCCTACTACTAAGTACTAGAACTGAAATCTATCTGAACTGAGTTCCAAGAACATGCAAATATGCTGAAATGCAAAAACAACTGAAGGAACAAGATACTGAGACTGAATTTACACAAGAGTAAATTGAGAGACTGGAGAGGAACTATTACCTGAAGCTGGAACGGATTCAGAAGGAAAGAGATGAGGATATTTGGCCTTCATGGCTGCTTCTGCTTTCTAAGTAGCTCCCTCTACAAACTGACTCCTCCACAAAACCTTCACTGAAGTGACTTCTTTATTTCTCAACCTACGAATCTGACGGTCAAGAATATCAACTGCAACCTCTTCATAAGTGAGACTATCCTTCACAGACACACTTTCTAATGGTACTATTGATGCTGGATTACCCACACACTTCTTCAGCAAGGAAATCTGAAAGACTGGATGAACCGTTGCTAGTTCTGCTGGCAACTCTAATTCATAAGCCACATTACCAACCCTTTTCAAGATTCTGTAAGGACCTACATACCTCAGACTGATCTTCCCTTTTTGCCAAATCTCATCACCCCCTTCATAGGTGACACTTTCAAGAAAACCCAATCACCAACCTCAAACTCTAAGTCCCTTCTCCTTATATTTGCATAGGATTTCTAATGACTCTGGGCTGTCTTAAGTCTATCTATGATGAGATGAACTTTTTCCATAGCTTCATGAATCGAATCTGGCCCAATCAATGTCGCTTCACCTACTTCAAACCAACCAATCGGGGATCTGCATCTACGCCCATATAGTGCCTCATAAGGGTCCATATGAATACTTGAATATTTATTATTATAGGTGAATTGTATGAGAGGTAGGTGATCATCCCAACTTCCCTTGAAATCGATCGCACAAGTTCTCAACATGTCCTTTAGGGTCTGAATGGTACGCTCTGCCTGACCATCCGTTCGTGCATGAAATGTTGTGCTGAGATTTACCTGTGTACCAAGACCTTTCTGAAATGATTTACAGAGATGAGAGGTAAACTGAGGACCTCTCTCAGAGATGATAGACAAGGGAAATCCATGCAACCTGACTATCTCATTAATGTAGAGTTTGGCGTAATCCTCCGCTGAATCTGTAGTCTTGACAGCCAAGAAGTGAGCGGACTTAGTAACTTTGTTTACTATCACCCAAATGGAGTCATGTTGTCTGTGAGTACGAGGTAAACCTATAATGAAGTACATGTTTATCACTTCCCACTTCCATGTAGGAATGTTAATCTCTTGAGTCATACCTCATGGTTTCTGATGTTCTACCTTAACCTGTTGACAGTTAGGACACTTAGCCACAAAATCTGCTATGTCCCTTTTCATACCGTTCCACCAAAATACTTCTCATAGATCACGGTACATATTAGTGGCACATGGATGAATATAATACCTGGAGTTATGGGCTTCTGTAAGGATCTGCTGCCTTAACTCACCCACATTGGGAACACAAAAGTGACCCTGGTAACGGAGCACGCCATCTCCCCTCGGGAGAAAACCTCTACTTTCTGATGACACTATTAAAAAAACAGTGAATACCGACCTACAAATACCGACCTCCGGAGGTCGGTATTCCTTGAAATATCGACCTAAAACCGACATCCCAACTTAGGTCGGAAAAAGCTTGGTCGCTATTCAATACCGACCTCCAGAGGTCGGTATTTTTCGACCTCCAGAGGTCGGTATTTATTTTATGTCAGAAAATTCATATATTATTATTTCCGACTTCCTGAGGTCAGAATTGGAATACCGACATCCGGAGGTCGGTATTTTTATTTTTGTAATGTTGAAATTCCGACCTCCGGAG
>JAJOOO010023874.1:0-18541 GCA_029582685.1 Solanum piurae
ATATTGTAGCTATTGTGTGATATATATATATATATATATATATATATATATATATATATATATATATGTGTTGTTAATTGTATAAATTAACCTCTAAATAGTAATACGAAGGAGTTGCTTGGAAATTACGTAAATAAATTTTTAAAGTTGAGTTACGTTTTGAGATATTAACTCATAATAGGATAATACTCGTCGTTTGATAGAGTGTATTAGGAAAAATAATGCATGCATTAGCCTTGTATATTACTAGTACCTTGTTTGGTACTCTTTTCTAATATATGTATAACTAATGCAACATTAGTTATACACTCTATTGTGTGTTAAAGTGTGTATTGCTAATACCATGGATTTCTAGGTATTAGCAATGCAATGGTTTTAATGCATGCATTAGCATGATTAAAAACCTAATTGCCCCTCAAAACCTCTTTTTACATCTTTTCCACCATAATAGTGGAGGGTACCTTTGTAAATAATTTTTTTTATGCAATGCATGTTATTTTTAATGCATCAAACCAAATAATGCATAAAATAATTTAGTTATAATTAATGCAAGCAGAACTAATACATGCATTGCTAATGCAAGTATTACTAATGCACTCTATTTAGCATTATTCTTATACACTCTACCAAACGACCTCTTAGGTGTACATTAATATTGATGAATAGAGTATATTTAGTAATGATTGTATTAATTATGTTCAAATTATTTTTTATGCAATGATTGGTTTGCATAACTTCGATAAAAATATTTGTTTACAAAAAACTTTCCTCACTCTTTAGTTTTGAAAAATAGAAAATGTATTGATAGAAATTTGAGGGATGGTCATGTCATTAATCATTCTAATGCACGTGTTGAAATCCTTTGTATTACTAATACATGGAAAATTATGGTGTTAATAACGCAAACTTCAATACATTAGTTATACATAAGCTAAAAAAATATACATCAAATAAAATATTAATAATACACAAAGCTAACGTATGCATCTATCTTATCACAGTAACTTACACATGGTGTTAATGTATCAATCTATGTTCTAATAATAAGAACATCTCCAACCCATCTCTATTTTACTCTCCATTCTCTATATTTGGAGAGTAAAATAGAGAATGGACACTACAACCCTCCTCTATATCACTCGCTATTCTTCATATTTAGAGAGTTGAATAGTAGTTCTCTAAATTTGGAAAACTACTATTCACTCCCTATATTTCACTTTTTCAATATTTATTATTATTTATATTATTTTTTAATTAACAAATTATTTTACATATAATGTCACTAATTAAATATCTAATATTCATAAAAAAAATTAAATGTAATATAATATTTTTTAAAAAGAATTATCTAATATATACTACTTTCATCCCGAATTAATAGTATTTTAATTTTTTTATAATTTTCGTTAACAATATAATTTAATTTTATTATTAAATTTCATTATAAAGAGTACATAAAATTAAAATGATAAGATGAAAATTTTAATTTCAAAATACAATACACAACATGATAATTTAAATACAAGATAACAATACAATACATAACATAATAATTTAAATACAACATAAAATACAATACATAACATAATAATTTAAATACAAGATAAAATACAACACATAACATAATTATCACAAAAATAAATTTGGTAATCCAATAGGCCGTTTCCAGATTTAGCTCTATTCCAAAAAAAATCAAGGTATGATCCAGAGAATTATTGCGATTGTGGTTGTGATTGCAGTTGTGATTGTCGATTTCTTTTTTCAATTATTTGTTGTTGTTCTTGTTGCATGTAATCACATGCAACAATAAAATAAGAATGGAATTAGGGTATTATCCAGAGAATTGTTGTCGATTGTGGTTATTTTATTTAGAAATTTAGATAAAATTTAATTTTATATTAAATAAAAAAATTGAATTTTTTTATAGCATATGAAAATTATAAAAAGTAATTATTTGGAAAAAAGAAATAAAAGATTTATATTATGAAATAAGAAAATAAGAATGAAATAGAAATAATTGTTGTAAAACTAAAGCAAAATAAGACAAGAAATATAGAAGATGAGAACAATAGAAATATAGAGACAAGATATGAGAACCTTTCTTATTCTTCTAAGTATTCAAGTGTTCATCAAATCTTCAAGTGTATACAATATGAACCCTTATGCCTCTATGTATAGTGTAACATAGAGGCATACAAACGGTAGCGTAGCCAGGAATTTTATGAAGGGCGTCCAAACTTTGAATAGTATTTTTTTTCAAAAAAAAAAAGCGATGATGTAAATTACTAAAACAAATAATCAAGATAAGTAATATTTAATTAAATATAAGAATATTTGTATATCACATTGAAAGCATAATTTAAATATATTATTACAATTGTACTCGACGAGGTTTCATATCCTGAAACACTTTTATAATAGACTCATTAGAAATAGTATGAAATACTTTCTTTTCTACATAAGGCACTATACAACCGTCTAAAAACTCATCATACATTTGATTGCATAAGACATTTTTGATATACTTCATTGCTGAGAAAGCTCTTTCAACGGTTGCAGTAGAAACTGGCAAAAGCAAAGCAAATTTTACTAAGCGAAATATAAGTGGATAAGTTAAATTTTTCTTTGTCTCTGCCAATTTTCTTGAAAGTTGAGTAAGCGAAATATAAGTGCAAATAATTCAATTTTAATTGAGAAAAATCCTTATTGAAGGAGAGATTCAAAATTGGGTCACTCAAGACAAAATTTGACCCTATTTACCACCAAGCTATTGAACATTTATGTTAAAGTTAGGCATGTTTATTCATTTTTTTTAACTTCAAGAAGGAAAAATAATTACAGAAAAATGAAAATGCTCATGCGAGGAATCGAAGTGGGGAAACAACCGGGATTGCGACAGCTTTAGCCAACTCCACTATGGGGTACTTTGTTATTTTAGGATGTCCAAAATACAATTTATACCAATATAAGTCAAAACTTGACGTGTGTATATAGTATAATTTTTTGACGAATTGGACACCCTGGAACAACGTGGCTCCGCCCCTGCATACAAAAGGTTAGTCATAAACATGACATTAAACATGAATATAATGGAGGAGGTTATGGAGGTGAAAGGTTACAAGAATAATGATCACAAAGGTGGAGGTTATCTACATAATGGAGGGAAGTAAACTAGTAACTTCTTGTTGTAGTGGACATCCACACTATATTATTTTATAACATTCCCCCTTGGATGTCCATAGATAATATGCCTCGTTAAAACCTTACTAGGAAAAAATCCTGTGGGAAAAAATTCTAGTGAAGAAAAAAGAGTACACGTATCTTTTAATACGCTTTGAATGTTCCTCGTTAAAAACCTTACCAGGAATACCCAATAGGAATAAAATCATGGTTAAGGAAAAGAGTACAACGCGTATTTTTCTCCCCCTCATAAAAACTTTACTTGATATCTCGGAGACAATGCATTTCAATCTTATATCACAACTTCTCAACAACTGATGTTGGCAATCCTTAGTGAATAAGTTTGCAAGATTATCACTTGAACGGGTCCTTGAATGTTTATCTCACCATTTTGTTGAAGATCATATGTGAAAAATAATTTTGGTGAAATATGCTTTGTCCGATCTCCTTTGATTGTATCCCCCTTCAATTGAACTATATATTATTTTCGTATATGGTGGTTGAAATATCCCTTTAAAAAATCACATATTTTCTTAATAAGATCGGTCATTGATCCCAACCAAACACACTCCCGACTTACTTCATAGATGAATATTATTTCTGCATGATTTGAATAAGTGGTTACTAATGTTTGATTCTTTGAATGCCAAGATATTGTTGTTCCTCCACATGTAAACAAATATCTCATTTGCATTCGAGCTCTATGTGGATCAAATAAATATTATGCATCTACATAATCAAATAATTTTTGACTCGGAGATTGATCATTTCAATTTTATTGAAGCTTGTCTTTTCTTCTCAAAGAAAATCACACATCTTCTACGTGTTGAGTCACTTGCTTTGTTAGTTTCTTGGCATAACTTGAATGATAATATGACAATTCCTTGACATAACTTTCACTGTGTAGATCAAATAATCTTCTAGCATTTACATAACAAGTAATCTGTAAGTGCAACAATTAATTGGAAAGATTTTTTCCCTGTATTAAGCAATCTTAGAACCACTGAGTACTCAATGGAATTGCTTTAAGACATTTTAAATCATTCAAGGATTTTCATATAACCCTTATCGTCTAGTTAGGCATCATAATAATTCATTATACATATTCAAGTATTTCATTTATTGCCAAATTGAAACAAGTCTCATTGCATCCACCACTGGAGAATATATTTCTATTTAATAATGTCAGGACTTTTGCAAAAACTCTTTATGCCCCAAGGCAAAAATCGCACTTTATATCTTACGGTTATACTTTCGCACAATGATTCATTTGTACCCCACTGACATTATATCTTAATCTATGAACTATACGTTTAAAAACATCACTTTTCCAAGAAAAAATAAAATATACTTGAATATTGCATTTTATTTGGCCAATCATTTATATGTCCATATTATAGTACAGATTTGAATTCAAGATCCTCGTAACCATTTATAGCATAGAGTGTTATTTCATATCAAAGAAACCGTCGACGGTCATTTGACACGATTCCAATACGACATAACTTATTGAGATCTCTTCATTTTTCATCATTTTAGGTCCCTGAACCTTTGCCATGATTTTATGAAGTGTTATGTCGTTGTGCTCTTTCAAAGCACTGACCTCATTATCATGACCATTTTGATAATTTGCTCCTCTCCTTCCTCAAGGAGTTTTATGTTTGGAATCGATTGGTTTATCACGCTTCTGGCGTACCATAGACTCTGTCCTTCAAGGACTATTTACTGGAGCATTTGCAGGTTAATTAAAATATTGGATCAGCAAATACATCTAACAAATTATTTGCAATATTTTGCAAATGAATTATCTCTTGAACTTTAAGTTCACATATTTTTAACAAGGATCTAGATAATTTATCCCACACATGATTTTCAGCTGCTAAACATATCTCCGGCCTAAAGTTAGGAAATCTAACATTTACCCCCAACCTCATTTGGGGATCCATCTTTGTGTGTGGTGGAGCAATAAAATCATATGTGCACACATCAAATTGTTATATGGAAATTATTTGTTTCCTGACCTTGAACCAATTGGATGGGACAACCTTGTTGGCTTGATCCGTACATGTTAAATAAACTCATCTCATACCAAATTTTATTTGAGAGATTTGTTCTCATAATCAATGGTCTATCTTGTAACATCCCGCCTTAGAGAGATCTAGATTTAGAAAGAACTATTTTGGAAAGAGCCAAATTTAAAATTTTGCAAGTTATGTTAAGTTATGAGTTTTGGGTCAACTCAAATGACCATAACTTTCCGTACCAGATGAGTTAGGTGGCCCATAAAATATCAAATGAAAGGTCTTGTAATCCTCTTTCCAACGCCACCGAATTTGCTAGGTTGCGAGTTCGTATGAGGGAGATATGCCCGTTTGAAGTCTGCCTGTCCAATTAAGAAAAGTTACCCAAAATTATGAGGGGTATTTTGGTCTTTTCCTTACCCCTTCAGATTTAAAATATTTTAGTAAGGTTTTAGGGGTCTAAACTAATTTGGTTCAGTTTTCACAACCCTAATTACGCTTAGGGTTTTAAAAGAGAGTTCAAGAAGAGAAAAGAGGGAAGGTTCAAGGCGTTCATCAAGATTTCTTGCGAATCGAGGATTTGTTTCGCCAAGAGTTTGATCCCTAAGAGGTATGTGAGTTCTCATAGTGTTGGATTCGTTCAACCATACGCCAATCATGTGATTTTAATTGCAATATCGTTCTTGAGGTTGAAGGATTTGAGTTCTTGATGAGTTTTCTTGAAGTTCATTCGTTAATCTTGACTGTTGGGATTTTGATGAATTCTTGAGATGAATGTTAGTAATTGGAGGGTTGTTTTGATTAGATTTTTGTGTACTTATTTTGGGTATTCGAATCTAAGTGAGTTGGGAAAAAATTATTCGATTCTAGGCGAATTAGGATCAGGAAACGAGAAAGAAAATTCGTCGGGATTTATGGGCAGAGGGCTGGCGTGCCTTGCCAGTAGTGCACCAAAAAAGTTCTTCTGTAGTTTAGGGGCTGGTGCCCCGCGCCACTCAATGCGCCAGGGTCGCCTGCCCCCCACCCTTTTTTGTGTCGTTTGGCCCGTCTAAGTTCTTTTAAAGGATACCTTCACTCATTTCGATTCTAACTAATCTAAACTACATCTAAACATCGAGAGATCATTCATAACATTAATCATAACTCTTGAGTTCATAATTCAAATTCAAGGTAGAGTTAAGAGTTAAGTCCTAAGAGTTCTTTCGAGTCATTTTGAGAAGTCTTTTACAATATTTTAAAACTTGTTTTAAGACTTGAGTATGAGGATGAGTAAAATTGAGTTTCATTTTTCAAAATGAATATATGGGAACTAAGTATTCCCAAGAGTATATGTTTTTACATTTAAAATAAGGAGGAAACTTGATTTCCAAATAAGTTATGAGGAGTTTTGAGTACTATCTCTTTTAAGAGAAATATTTTGAGTAATAATATCAAAGTTGAGGATGAGGAAATGTTTTGAAACATACGAGCTAAGTTATATTTTGGGAGTAGTATTGAGCACCGATATGGGGACGAGTTCAGATAACTCAAAGTCCTCATAAATCATGTAGCCAACGTGGGTAGAAAGGGTCATACTTTTTAGATGATTCCTTATTGCATTTTAAGCAAGCTTAGTGGATCCACTTAGTTGAGGAGTTCTATACCCTGGAAAGGTAGATGACAGTTCTGGCATTATGGGCGAGAGGTTGTATCATCACATAACTCATAGTTATGGTTGTCGGTTAGAGAATCTCCCAAACAGAGTTACTTTATATTTTTATATACAAACTAAGTTATTTTATATACAAACTGAGTTATTTTGTATTTTTATATACAAACTGAGTTATTTTGTATTCTTATATACATTGAGTTGTTATCTCATGTTTTAAGAGTTGTCTTTATATTGCATCTTTATCACTGTTTTTATATTGAATTGAGTTGAGATTGAGTTGAGTTGAGACAAGATTAGGTAAGTTGTTTCTTCAGTTCTAGTTCAAGCTTATGTCATGTTTTAGATTTCCCCTTGCATGATCGTACATTACATGTACTGACGTCATTTGACATGCATCATTTATGATGTAGATACACAGAATCAGGATCATCATCCGGCGCTTTGTTGATCCAGTCGAGGTTCCAGCTGGAGTTGGTGAGCCTCCTTGCTTTTCGGAGAGTTTCACTTTGAGTTTGCATTTCAGTTTGTCATTAGGATGTCGTGGGTCTTGTCCCGACATCAATCTCAGTTAGTAGAGGCTTCATAGACAAATATATAGACAGTAGTAGTTCATGAGTCTCTTTCATTTCCATCATTTATGTTGAGACTTGAGTTGCCTCTTTGGCCAGATGAATGTTTATTTCTAAATATTCTGAGGTTAAGTATTTGAGACTTTTGAGTTAAAGCTTTCTTTTAAAGTTCTTTTATTGTTGAGTAAGTCTTCCGCTGAGAGTTGAGCCAGGCCAATGGTTCGCTTGGGGACAATAATGGTTCTCGAGTTCTTGCCACCTCCAAGGTGTAGGCTCGGGGTGTGACAAACTATAATTGGAGGCATACAATTTCTGCTAAAACCAGTATTATCAACATAATTTTATAGTTTGGAACTGTGCTCTTAATTTAACAATTCGAGCAAATAACCTTACAAAAAAAATTGTAAGTTGATACAAATGCACATGTGACCATACCATATATGCATCTATTAAATCATAATAGTAAATGGTCTACATGGAAGGTGAACGGGCCCATATTCACCCTTCTATATGTTCTAAATAATTTCAAGGGATACACTCCCAATCTTAGCTGGTACATTGATCATTTTATCACGAGAACAAGCAACACAAGAGAATTCTTGAAGAATCTTTTGTTTCTTCAAACATATGGCCACATGAATTCTCAATTTCTTTTGCATCACATTTGAACCGAAATAACCAACAGGTTATGCCAACTGATATTTATTCTCGTAAACTTTTGGTTTACTTTTGCATGTGATTCCTTCATCATGCCCATATATTTATACAACAAACAAGAGAAATGCGGGTAACCTTTTACGTAAATATTCATAACCCGCTTTGATTGTAGTAAATTGAAGATATTTAATCTTTCAATAATTTACAGTCTCAATTTAATTATTTTTTTCAATTCCTCCGAAACTTAAAAGGTTTCTTTTGAGACTTACTACAACCCCAATATTATGAACTATTTCATTTTCTGGATGATAACAAATTAGTCCTTCCGAAACTCTCAATTAATTTTGTGTACTGCCACAAATTTCATAACACCATTTTTATGGCGACCATCTCCTTCAAGGAGAACATGCAAGATTTACTTCTTGAAAACCAATGATAAATTTGTGTTGCCACACAACATTTATTTGGTCATGACCATAACCTTTATAGAAAAGAATCATTTCTTTCTTTTGTCCTCCAATAGTTCATAATAAAAAATACCACAATATTTGTGTACTACTCAAAGTATATGACCAAAATGACCATTTATGTCAAAATAATTTTTTTCAATCTCTCAAACCTCCCGTAGAGGTGAGATGTGATATTTATCTAACCATACATGAACATGTACTCATCCATACGAACACAAGTCACATTCTCTTCAAGAAATGACCATAACCATTTGTACATACTTCATAAGTTTTTATTAGTCATACTTTGACATTATCACAAGTCACATTCTCTTCGAGAAATGATCATAATCATTTGTACATACTTCATAAGTTTTTATTAGTCATACTTTGACATTATCAAATTTATTTGACCCACCTCAACATCACTTTAAAAGTACTAAATGTACTATCACTTTGTATTTCTTTATTTTGATGGAGGATTTACAAAACTTTCATATTTGGTTGCACCAACCCAATGTGCCCAATAACCTTTCATACCACTTTGATGGCCAAAAATTACCTTCACATTTGAAGGACCATCTTAAGAACTAATAATGTTCTTCTTTTTAATTACCACAATGATGATTAACATTTTACCACACTCATATTCATACATTCAATCACTTGTCATTTTCAGACATATCATGCACTGCTACCACATTAACATAAGAGAATGGAGCAAATCAATTAGGAGGATTTCATGACTTTTATCAAGAGCATATCAGTTTGTTCAGTCGTCATTACATCGTCACTATATTATGTTGGGACTTGAACCCAACATTTTACCCATAAGAAGGCATTTTAGGTCATAAATTAATGGGACTTGAACTCAACTTCTTATTATCATGGTGCATCGAGACTTTAACTCAATGTCTTACCCACTTGGTGCGGTGAAACTTGAATTTATCGTCTTACTCTCAATCAATGTCTTAATAAACCAAATGCATTACCAAAAAAATAAATATTGAATACCATAAATATAATCTGAATTTGACTTAAGATAGAAGAAATTAATAAAATTAATTAATTAGAACAACATGTTGGAACCATATACAAGTCTCAAGTTAAAATAAATTAAAACATTTTAATAGTTCTTCTCAATATTGTTACGAAGATTAACATAATTTACTTATCTTTACCTTTTCTTATCACGGGTGGAAAAACTCAAGTTGAAACTTAATTTGAAAAATTGGAGAATCGTGTTGATAACGTGTTGTAAAACTAAAGCAAAATAAGACAAGAGATATAGAAGATGAGAACAATAGAAATATAGAGACAAGATATGAGAGCCTTTCTTATTCTTTCAAGTATTCGAGTGTTCACCAAATTTTCAAGTGTATACAATATGAACTCTTATGCCTCTATTTATAGTGTAACATAGAGGCATATAAAAGGTTAGTCATAAACATGACATTAAATATGAATATAATGGAGGAAGTTATGGAGGTGAAATACAAGAATAATGATCATAAAGGTGAATGGTATCTTCATAATGAAGGGAAGTAAACTAGTAACATCTTGGTGTAGTAGACATCTACACTATACTATTATTTTATAATAATAATAATATAATATTGAGCAGAGAGAAAAAAATTCTTATTTAGAGAATAAAATAGAGAATTGAATTGGAGTTGGTTGTCTGAAAAAATAGAAAACTTTGTATTTAGAGAGTAAAATAGAGTTCAAGGTGGGAGATGCCTAAGTAAATCATAATCCACTAAAACAAATATGTAACTCACGTCAACACAGATCCACAATCATATTTCGTGTTTTTAGATCATCACTCACGAATTATTAAACCTATTAGATCATCACAAAATCTCCAAGCGTGAAATGAAATTAATTCCTTTAGGAGAACATAAATGACTGCAGAACTATTCTTGAAACCTGGCGCAAACGATAAAATAAATAATAAAATAAATATTCACTCTATTCAATAATAATTGTCCACTTGCGTATTTCTTAAGAAATTATAAATAGAAAGGTAATTTACTACTTCATTTGTCCGTCGTTACTTGTCTAATTTTTCTTTTTTAGTTGTTCCTAATTATTTGTTCATTTTGACTAATCAAGAAAAGACAAAAAAAATTCTCCATTATACCCTCAATTTATTACTTTGCAAAATATAGATTTCCTTGAAAATCTTAAATTTTCAATTCATTCACTTCATATTAATAGGGATAAATTGGTAAACTCACTATATCAATTATTGTTTTCTCAATAAGTGTGTCAATTCAAAAGTGAACAGATAATTAGGGACATAGGAAATATATCACCTTTCAAATATTATAAATACAATATTTTGAAAAATGTAATAGGGAAATAACTACAATTAATGATGAGGGTAAATTAGAAACTAAGTGTCAAATTATTCATTGATTTCATAAAGTAGACTAGTACTCCCTCTGTCCAATAATAGTTATCAACTATTGACTTGACATACCTCTTAAAAAATAATAAATAATAGGTAATATTACTATATTATTCTTTGATTTTATTAAATTTAATGCTTTGAAAAATGTGTTAAATGATAAATAATATTTAATAATAAGGGTAAAACAGACACAAAAGATAAATTATCGCTTGATTTTCTAGATTGGACAAATATTGTTGGACAATTATTTTTAGTATAGTGGACAACTATTATTAGACGGAGGGAATATTGTTGGGCATCCCAAAATAATATATTGAACAACTATTGTTAGACAGAGATTGTTGAACGGAGGAAGTAGAAATAAAAATTTTAAAGCTAGTAATTTTAGGATGATTAGGGGGGATTATGATAATGATTGTACTAAGTAGGTACAATTATAATGGAAAATTTAGTTAATTATGGTGTACTCTATAAGGAGAGAAAATTTGAATAAAATTAAGTAGTTATTTGTAGAAAGTAAGGGAGGACATGTGTGCAGGTATCCAGGCATTGAAATATCAATTTTGCAATAAATTTTTCATTAAATGCTTTCACCTACACTGCTCGAGAAGATGTAGTTTTGAAGCATTTAATGCTCACTTTTCTCTCTCTATTTCTCATATGCTGTCTTTCATCACTTCATTCTTGAGGGCACCGATAACTTTGACACAAAAGGGGCTAAAAAAAATGTCATTATCGTCTCTTTTTTGTGTTTCTTGAACTGAAATATGCATCTTCTTGGCTACAAATTTTGTTTAATTGTATTGATAATGAGGGTATTATAATTATTTGGGATGAAGGAAAGTTGTGAATTTTGATCCCCTACCCACCCATGGTATGTTTGAACTATTTTTTTTCGTGTGTTTAAAAAAAAAATCAGCTATTATGGAGAAGGAGGAGTGGTATTTTGGTTCTATCAAAAGCATAAAGATGAAAGAAAGCACTGACTTTTTGTTTGTGTACTTTGTTTAATTTTTAATTTGTGTAATGGACATGTTTAATAAGTGGTGTGTGGTGATGTGGAAATGTAGATACTTTGTAAAAGCTTTTGTGCTTCTTGTGGTATTTTCAAAAGTATCAGGGTTTGGATCAATGTCTTCAATTGCTATTTCATATGGTGAATATGGTTCTGTTTTTTGTGGGTTGAAGTCTGATGGATCTCATTTGGTCAGCTGCTATGGCTCTACTTCTTCTATAATATATTCAACTCCAGCTCATTTCCCTTTTATTGGTCTTACTGCTGGAAATGGCTTTGTATGTGGACTTTTGATGGATTCTTACCAGCCTTATTGTTGGGGGAAAAGCAATTTTGTACAAATGGGAGTGCCTCAGCCTATGATCAAAGGGTCTCAATACTTGGAAATATCTGCAGGTGAAAATCATTTGTGTGGACTAAGGCAACCTTTAATGGGGAAGCATAGGAACACATCACTTGTTGATTGTTGGGGTTATAACATGACCACAAATAATGAGTTTGAAGGTCAGATCCACTCTATTTCAGCTGGTTCTGAGTTTAATTGTGCTTTGTTTTCTGTCAATAAAAGTGTTTTATGTTGGGGGGATGAAACTAGTAGCCAGGTTATTACCCTAGCACCAAAAGATTTGAGATTTATTAAGATTGCAGCTGGGGGATATCATGTTTGTGGGATCCTAGAAGGGGTGAATTCTCAAGTGTATTGCTGGGGAAGGAGCATGAACCTTGAAGAAGAATTCTCTGTTGCTCAACTCAATGTTGAATTGGCAGCCCCTAGTGATCCAATTATATCTGTCGTTGGTGGTAAGTTTCATGCTTGTGGGATTAGGAGCTATGACCGTCATGTCGTTTGCTGGGGTTACAGAGTTGAGAAAAGCACACCACCTCCTAGTGGAGTTAGGCTTTATGAGATAGCAGCTGGTGACTACTTCACTTGTGGTATCCTTGCGGAAATTTCACTCTTGCCTGTTTGTTGGGGGTTCGGTTTTCCCTCATCGCTACCACTCGCTGTTTCTCCTGGAGTCTGCAAGCCTAGACCCTGTGCATCTGGCTTCTATGAGTTTAACAATGGAAGTGCAACTTGCAAGTCTCCTGATTCTCGCATTTGCCTTCCCTGCACCAATGGCTGCCCTGCTGAAATGTATCAACAGGTTGAATGCACTTCATCTACGGACAGTCAGTGCACGTATAATTGTTCTAGTTGTACCTCTGTTGACTGCATAAACAACTGTTCTACTGCTATTTCTGGAAAGAAGAACGCGAAATTTTGGTCACTCCAGTTACCAGTAATTGTTGCTGAGGTTGCATTTGCAGTATTCTTGGTGAGTGTTGTATCTCTGACTTCGATAGTATATGTTCGCTACAAATTAAGGAACTGTAGATGTTCAGGGAAAGGTCCTAGTCCTAGGAAGAATGGTACTTTCCCAAAGGAAATTGCTAAAGATAGGGGTGATTTGGATGATCTTAAGATAAGGAGAGCTCAGATGTTTACTTATGAAGATCTTGAGAGAGCAACTGAGGGATTCAAAGAAGAATCACAAGTTGGAAAGGGAAGCTTTTCGTGTGTGTTCAAGGGCGTTTTGAAGGACGGTACTGTGGTTGCTGTCAAGAGGGCTATAATGTCATCTGACATGAAGAAGAATTCAAAGGAGTTCCACACTGAGCTAGACTTGCTGTCCAGGTTAAATCATGCTCATTTACTCAATTTACTAGGTTATTGTGAAGAAGGTGGAGAGAGACTGCTAGTTTATGAGTACATGGCTAATGGCTCGTTGCACGAACATCTACACGGGAAAAAGAAGGAGCAATTGGATTGGATAAGAAGGGTAACCATTGCAGTTCAAGCTGCTCGGGGAATCGAATATTTGCATGGTTATGCATGTCCACCCGTGATTCACAGAGACATCAAGTCCTCAAACATCCTTATAGATGAAGAACACAATGCTCGAGTAGCTGATTTTGGGCTTTCCTTGCTTGGACCTGCTAATAGCAGTTCCCCATTAGCGGAGTTACCAGCAGGGACACTTGGGTACCTCGATCCCGAGTACTACAGACTACATTATCTTACCACCAAATCTGATGTCTATAGCTTTGGTGTTTTGCTTTTGGAAATTCTCAGTGGTCGGAAAGCTATTGACATGCAATACGATGAAGGGAACATAGTGGAATGGGCAGTCCCATTAATCAAAGCTGGTGATATAGAAGCAATACTGGATCCAGTTTTGAAACCACCTTCTGATGCTGAAGTTCTTAGAAGAATTGCTAATATAGCCAGCAAATGCGTGAGGATGAGAGGGAAAGAGAGGCCGTCAATGGATAAAGTAACAACAGCTTTGGAAAGAGCACTTGCTCAATTGATGGGTAGTCCAAGCAATGACCAACCTATCTTGCCAACAGAGGTTGTTCTAGGAAGCAGCAGAATGCACAAGAAGTCGTCATCAAATCGATCTACCTCAGAAACAACAGATGTTGCAGAAACTGAGGATCAGAGGTATGTCGAATTCAGAGCTCCTTCGTGGATTACATTCCCAAGTGTAGCATCATCTCAGAGAAGAAAGTCTTCAGTATCGGACGCAGATGTTGAAGCAAAGAATTTAGAAAGTAGGAACTGTGGAAATGGAACTGATGGGTTGAGAAGTTTGGAAGAAGAAATTGGACCAGCTTCTCCTCATGAACATTTGTTCTTGAAACACAACTTCTAATTAACATAACACTAAAAAGGAAATGCTCTGCAGGTTGATGCTTAATTATTTTGTTAGTGGAAGAAATGTATACAAGTAAAAGGTAAATGTTGTGAATTCTTGATAAATGTGATCAAGAATTCCCCACTCAACCATTGGTGATGAGCTTTAGCTAGATGTTTGATCCTGTAATTGTTTGTTCAATATTTCTTCTTCTTTTTATGCATTCAATTCTGATCATTTGATGTTTTCTTGGTAAACTAGAGTTCATCATATCATATGAGTTGATACGAAAACTAATACATGAATAACTTGTTTCTATCCAACTATCAAATGACCCCTTAGATGTAGGGGTGCCAAAATCAACTCAAACACGTCTAATGTGCAGGGGCCGAGCCAGCCTTCTGTTAGAGGGTTCATCCAAACCCCCTTCAACGAAAAATATTACTATGTAAAATTATGTATATTGTAGATGTTGAAGCCCATCGGTTAGTTGGATCATGATGCATTCGTTCAGTTGATCCTATGAATCAATCGGATCAAAGTAATGTAACCCAATACAAACAAGCAAAAATAAATAAATTATATATATATATATGAGGAATTTTTAAAATTTACTATAATTTGGGTTTTAGATAATTTTGATATTTACCATTCAAGCAACTATTAGGCAAAATGGTCCAAGTGTATACAAATAAACAAATAAAAAAAGTACATAAAACTATGAGCCCGTTTTGATTGACTTAAAAGTTGGCCAAATCTATTTTTTAAGTCAGTTTTTTACTTCTGAAAGTGTTTGTCAAATATAAAAATAACTTAAAATAAGTTACAAAGTGTTTGGCAAGGTAAAAACTGACTTAAAATAAGTTAGATATCAAAAGTAGGTCTCCCCCTACTTTTTATTTTTTGACTTAAAAGTCATTTCAGTTTAACTTTTATTTTTAACTTAAAAACTATTTTTTTTAAACCAATCCAAACGGGCTCTATATTCATTCCACTTACATTCATTTACCATTACTTATCAATTGTTACGAAATTATATCATTTGATAATTAGAACCGACATACACTAAAAAAAGAAATGCATTAAAGAGGTAATTTAATAGAGAAGCTCAAAACTTGAAATAAAATCTAAAACAATTAAATACAGGACAAAGATAGATCTTAAAGTTTACTCCACGAAGGAAGAATAAAAAATTTCCCTTGAACTTTAACACATTAACCAAAGCAATTAACAAACATAGAGGATAAAAGGGAAGAAGAAGCATACAGGGGAAATTTAAGAGTTAAATACTTGGGTAAGTCTCTTTTAATTAATAATTACTACTTTCAAATATATTTTTTAATTATTACCATCTATAGCAATATATAACAATATTATGTATATTTATTTTATTAAATCTATCATTCTTTCTTGCGCTCTTTATCCCTTTCTTTTTGTCTCTGCTCTTTCTCTCTTTATTTTTCTCATTACACCCCCCCCCCCCTCTCTCTCTCTATATATATATATATATATGTTTTTTCTTAATCTTTTAATATTATAAAAAGAGTTAGGCTTTTATTAAAATCCGAAGATCTATAGAAAAGTTGGGGAAATTTTCATAAATCAAAGAATCGAGGCTGCTTAGTTTATAGAAGAAGTTGGTTAGTTTTTTATTTGTTGCTTTGGCATTATCGACGATTTCCATTCTAGTGAAGGTTATATAAATAATTGTGTTCATACCTGATGAACATTTGAAGATTTGAATATATGAAGGTTTGAATAGATGAAGATTTAAAGATATGATGCCCTCTTTGTGGCCCATACTTTCTCATATCTAAAGTTGAATTCGCCGGAGAAAGTGAAATTTGAAGATATCATGTCATCTTTGTAACAAATCAAGAAATATAATAAACTGCAAAATGAATTAAACTTAAATGAAAATTGTATTATACACATATTAAATTAGAAGAAAATTAAACATGAACACAAAATGTAGCAAATGAAAGAACATTGTATGATCTGTAAACTGAATAAAATTTGTATCAATAATGAATTAAACAAGTAATCCAATCGTAACAACTCAATCAATATTTGATATGATTCGATTCTTTTAAGTAACGAAAAAAATTAATAGGATTGATTATGTATCAGAATCCTACTCATTCTCCCTTCCTGTTCCTGACCGTGAGTGTGAAGGGGTTAGTCTTGAACCAGGTCTTGATTGTTTACTCCATTTTTTCAGTTTAAGTAGTGAAATGAGAGTTACAAATATTCATTCCTAAACTATGTTACCGACTGGTGACCTGATCCCGCTAAGCAAGAAAAACTACCGACACCAACTCTATCTTAACAATCGGTAAATTAAATAGAGAAGTTCCAAAAAAGAGTGTCTTCTAGATGAAATTCTTTATTTGAAATATTTTATATGATTTGAAGATGACAAGCTAAAAACTAGTGATCAGTTCATTTTTTTATTAAAAAAAAACTAAAACTTGATTCCAAAGTAGATAGAAATCAAATATCCTCAACAAGATGGGGAGTAAACATAAGCAACTGCATACTAGAGTCTGCAAAAACTTGTAACCATAACACAAATAACAACCATTTTGAGATATATAATAGAAATCTACTTAAACCTTGTAACCCTTCCTCTTCCTCTTTCCTCTAACTCTCTCAAACTTTCTTCCCTTGGAACAGACATACAATTTGGTAATAATTAATTTCATTCAACTAGAGCTATAAACCAAGAGACTCCTTATTTCCTACCTTATAGTATATTTTATCAACTGAAGTTATATCTAGAGATGTAAGCTCTTTGTTTGATGATGGTTTGTACAAGAACTATGAATTATGATATGCCTAAGTTGGAGTGCCAATATTAATCATTTGGAATACAATAAAATTAGATAATACTTTTTTCATCTCAATTTATGACAGAGTTTGAATTTCAAGAATGAAACTTTTTTTATTTTGACAGTGCATTTGGTAATACAATTTTTAAGGTTTTTGAAAAATAATTTTATATATAAAACTTCCGTAAAAATACGGAGAAGAGTATACATATCCTTCAACAATTTGAATTGGTATAAAGCTACCCTCCATCTATCTGCTTTTCGACCCCCAAATATCCCTGACGTCAACCTTTTGGCTCAAAAATACTCTTGATATTTAATCATTTGTTTCATATATGCCCTTATTTTTTAATAGCACCCCTAAAATAAAATTATTAAATATCTATTTATTCGTTGCGTCATCTGATTGGTCCAAAGTTAAAACATTTCTCAAATAAATAATAAAAAGTCACATATGATTCCTATTTTGACTCGATACGCTTGAAAATAATAATAAAAACATTTCTTATTTCATGATATCTTCCTAGCTACTATCTTATTTTGAATCAACCACCAATTAATTATAACCAACTCATAACTGGGGATCCAATTAAAATATATACTTGCCACATCTGATTGTCTATCTAAACAAATATTATTAATTTTTATTAATATAATTTTTTCTATCAATTATCAATTGTTTTGTTCATTTCCTCTTCTTTTTTTTAATATATTATTCTTAATTAGGATATCAAAGAATCCAATTCGAAATAAACTTACATGTTCATATTCTTTTAATTTGCATTATTATCGTGGTGATGTGGGGTGAGGATAGGAGAAAATGTTATTTTCATTCTTTTATTTTGAATTTCGGGTAGACACAAAATAAAAATGTAGTATACGTACATAGTTGCTTAATCAAATCATTTCTATTGACCTAATTATTTCTATATGAATGTCATCGTTATTTTCCTTCTTTTTTCTCCCTTGTTTTGTCATAAATTGAAAAGAAAATTAAAATGGTGGACAAGATTCAAGAAGAAAAAAAAAGTGGAAGAGAAAGGAAGTGGGGGGGGGGGGGGGGGTTGTAGA
>JAJOOO010023875.1:0-24327 GCA_029582685.1 Solanum piurae
CCACATTGCTCTAGTGTCATGGACACTATTTGTTATTGTTGCAACGAAGATTCAATTGACTTGTAATACAAACTTATGGTTAGTTTTGATAGTTTTTAAAACTTATGGGTATAAATCATATTTTTCTAAAAAAGTGAAATATATTTCCCAAATACTATGGCCAAACACATGGTGAAATTTCACCCAAATAATATTTGTCAAGAATATTTAGAAATCTATGGTCAAACGCTAGCTTAATATTTACTACCTCCGTCCACTTTTACTTGTCATAATTTCCTTTTTTTGAGTCAAACGATAATAACTTTGACTAACATTTTACGATATTATTTTAAGGGCTTATTCTGATTCACTTGCTATGGCATTCGTAGCATCAATTCGAAGGTGGGGCTCATAGTCTTCCAGGCCTGCTCTGGGGGCTTCTAGTACCGATATGAGTAGCGCGCGTGTCCAAATATGTTCTCGCAGGGCCGAAATGAGCGCACGTTCTTCATACTGATGTGCAAAAATTAGAATTTATAGTATTTTTCGTATAGCTTGAATGTCTAAATTTTTTATTTAAAATATCAAATTAATGTTATCTAATTTAACTTTGAAAATTAGTTAAATTGACTTTCGAAAAGCGCAACATAATAATTAAAAATTAACCGAAAGAGTATATGTTTTCATAAAACTAAGAGTTTTATAATTATTCTAGCAAAAAATAGCTTAGTAGGAGCATTTTTTTTTATATCAAACACATTAATGGCGTATCATTAGTTTTATATTTTTATCCTTGCACATGGTTATATGTAAAATTAATTTAATTAGCACTTAAGAGTGTTCATCAACACGTAATAATATTTATACCTTATTTATAATCACTAATCCAAACAGACTCTTAGTAGGTGTTTGGCCATGCGATACCATATCACGATATGGTATTATGAGATGGAATCAGCGTTTGGACATGCGATTTTATTCTGATTCCATCTCATGATTCCATATCATGAGATGTGATTCCATATTCTCCAAAAACAATGATATGAAATTATATGAGAATTTCATATCATGATTTGAGATATTTAAATACAAAAATTGATCCACGAGTTTATATTTCGTTAAAACAACCCCACATTTATATCTACTAACCATTTATTTCGTATGTAAATAAAATTTATAATCACATCATTACTTTTAAAATTTATTATTCTCACCGACATAAAATTTATTATTGACCAACAAATGACTCAAAGTAACAATGTTGGTTCGTCTTCTCGGTCACATGATCGAGAAATGCAAGTCCAACGTGAGGAAATTGTCCGTACTACGTGGGAGGATTATATTAAAAACTAGTACACTACAATTTATGTTCAATTTTTTTTTATTAAATTAAAGTTAGATGAAACAATTATTTAAGTGGAGAACAAATAGTTTTGTAATAATTTATCATGCGATTTTATAATATTTTGTTTATTTGATAAGATTGAATAAATAATTGGGGTTATTTTAATAGTTTTACAACTTATGAGATTTTTATGTTTATGAGAAAATATACAACACAAAAATTTCATATCGCATGTCCAAACAAAACTTTAATTTCATCTTATAATTCCATATCATGATACCATATCATGATTTTATATCATAATTTCATATCGCATGGCCAAACGGGCCCTTAATATATATAAACTTTTATCCCATTGTTATTGTTGTAATTATTGCAAGACTTTCTCGATTGGTAAAATTAAAGTGTTTTTCTGAGCAACATGTATGAAAATTGAACCCTTGGAATTTTATTTTTCTATTAGTAGACACTCATGTATATATAGTTTGTTTGATCAATTTTATTTGTTGTTTTTACAAAAAAATAGATGATCTAAAATAATTGTTATTTAAAAAAATTAAGATATAATTAGTTATTAGCATTGTTTTTATTTTTTTCTTACTATTAAATATGGAGAGATATTAATATGGTGCAAAAGATAGAAATATTAAATAAGGATATTAATTTAATCAAATTATCCCTAGTTAAACTTTTTTAAAGAGGTGTAGAAAAAATAAAACATGACAAATAAAATAGATCGAAAAGAGTAGCTCATTATTAAGATGTACTAATAATGAGAAAAAATAACAAATATTCTGCAAATCCACCTTCCAATAAATTTCCCCAAATAAAAATCTAGTGAAAACCCACAAATTTGTTGAATGGGTCGTTGGAAGTCGTTAATACTTTTATTTTGGAAAAACAAATTGGATTTTTCCTCTTTTTTTGGGGTCAATATTCTTCTCTTATGAACTCATGATCATTTTTTTTACTATTTATATTCTTCTGTTTGTTGACTAATTCACTTGTTTTAACTTTTTCTATCATTGCCCAATAAATCATATCTTCTCTCTCTCATATCCTGTTTGTTTGGTATTTAGATATGCCAAGTGCATGTAAAAAAAATAAAATTATGCTATTATATTATGATATATGGAGTCAAAAAATTTATTAAGTGAATTTATTGTCTATTATTTTCTTGATTATATACATATATATAAAATAATGTAATTTGTCGATAAAAAGAATTTGAATAAATCACTTCGGTCTTCTAGCTCCACCGATATATTATACATCTCGAGTCTGTTTGGGGTAGAAAATTAAAATTGTGAAAGATCAATCCTAAAACTCTTTAGATATTTGTTATATTAGTTTAAAACAATTTAAAAAACAAGATTAAAGTGAGGTCTCAAGATTATATTATGAAAATAATTAAAACCAACCTTATTTCTTCTTAACATCTAATCCTAACGCATAAGCTTTCTTCAATATTTTTGGACTAACAAAACAAAATCAAACCAAAATGCCACCTAGCTACTTTTGCAGTTAGCAATTTAATTAACACACCTCAAGCCATAATTAGTTATTCTAAAAATTTAAATCCTTCATGGAGTGTAGGAGTAATTTATCATAACATTAATAATTACTAATAATCTATTCTCTCTAATCTTCTTCTCACTTTCGTGGCTGATGAAAAAGTGAACATCAATTTTAAGTTAAAATGTGGTCCTAAGTATTAGGAGTTTAAAGAAGATTCCATAGAGATTCCATGCCCTTAATTAATAAGTTATTAATTAAGAATAATATATAAGAAATTAAAAATAAAAACATTGGGAAAAGGAACCAAAGAAGAATATTCCATTCGGACAAAATTTTAAAAACTTTTTTTTGAAAAAATATGTATTTGGTTAGATTTTTTTGATTTCTCAGTTTTCATTTTTCCAAGTGAATTTCTTTTTCACTCATAAAAAATCATTTTTTAATAGTGAAATTCATGTCTAAACACATCTTTAACTTTCAAATATAATTTTTAAATTTTTAAATTTAAATATCACCCAATTCATGTCCAATTGCCTACAAATTTAAGTCAGACAAGAATCTTATAGCAATAAAGACTATGGTAAGTTTAACACTATTTTCTCCATTTCCCCTTTGAACTTTCATCAGATGCACCGCATTGTCCAATATAATTATCTTAAATAATTTTAACGATAATATAGTCAAGTATAAAATCTTGCTAATCCAACTGGAATCTACTGATGATAAATTAAGATAAGATATGGTTAATTCCACTTTATTTATTAGTATAATCATAATTATTTATTCTGTGTTTTGGAGTGATTAGAGAATTAATCCAAGTCCTTAACCTTTGAAAGAGGCCAGGAGTCAGTATTAGACAAACATAATTATTTTACCATTATTAACGATGCATAATATATTCTATTCTTGGTTAAGTTTAAACAAATCGAATTTCAAACTGACTTTTTGTCTATGTGCTTCTAGTGGAAAATTTACCCAATAGCATTTTAATTATAAAAAAATTACCTATCTCTCACGCCAAGAATATATATTTGATAAATTAAGCATCTAATCATGTCATTACTGTCCAAAAAAAATCTCATGATCCCAATAAGTTTAATTAAGAAACTATCATGAAACTTTATATTATATTATTTAATTCAAAATTCATGTGGTACACTCACTTTTTTTTTTTATAATGAATTTAGTCGACCAATGAATAAACTCGGGGTCAAATTAATTATAATTTGATTCTAAACACTAGTTTATTTTTCTTCATTATGGTCTTAACTTACCTACTAATGAAATTTCTGTACAATTTTCTATGAATTTTATAAAGTAAAATAAATAATATTGATTAAAGAAAAAAAGAGAAGGTATTGACAGAAAGAGGGGTTAGGATTGCAAAATCACAGTTGCTTAACAAAAATTAAAGTCAGAGGAATCAAATCTCATTTTCAATATTGTAAAAAGTTTTTTGCTTAAAAAAAGTTTGTCAAAAGATGGGGTCTTCAAAACACATTCTATATTTTATCTCTTAATATAACAAAATATTCTTTAAAAAGGCCTAAAAAAAGGAAGTATAAATAGACAATAATGATGCATCCTATCATTGATTCATTTCACACTTAGCTTCCACAAACCCCACATGCATTATGTACTGTTAAGAGATGCTTAAAGGTTAATAAATTGCTAAAACTTCTTAAAGAAAAAGAAATTAATTGATTTATGAGTTTATCATCAAAGAATGTGAAAACAGTAGATGAGTTGTTCCTTCCTTAATTAGAAGTTTTTAGTTCGAGCCCTAAGTATGAAAAAAATCCCAAATGGACCCTACTCGACATGAATCTAAATTAGTCGGACTCTGATACGAATATAGTGTGAAAAAAGTTGGTGACCAGAAGTGCAAAGTAAAAGTGAGTTTCCAGGAAACAAGGGTTCATGACGCAATCCTAAGAGAAGAGAGAGAATGGTTATTAATTTTATGATTAAATATAATTTTACCATATAATCGCTCCATTGTCTAAATTAAGTGAAACACTAAAGCTTAATATAAGGACGGCTTAAACGATTAATTAATGAATAATCAATTGATAGTACTTAGGACCCATGATTTGGACTCCACCCTTTTCCACTCGCAATAATTATTCTCCCTCCGTGCGCCATATAATTATATTTTAATATTTTATGCATATTATATTGTCTCCTTCTAATTTCAATTTATATGTATGTAACCATTCTTACACTTGTATTTTTTGAGTGTATTATGGTTCTTAATTACTATTTAATTAAATTTTATTAGTTCCCGTTTAATTCAAGCTAATGATAATTAATTATAACATGGAACAAGCTTCATTATATATATTCCATTCGTGTAAACAAGATGTTGATTTGAAATTCTGGATTAATTTATGCCGTTCAACCTTACGTCATAATCAACTTTTATAGCATATAATTCCTTATTCTATCTGTCCATTATTAATCATATCTATATGTAATATGTAGTTGGGAATTTATTTAAGGATAACAAATTTTAAAAGACATTTTTGTGATCCAGCTAATAAGTCAAATTTTACCACAAAACGAATACAATTTATCTGTTATATTTTTGCTAGTTAAAAACGAATTACCAATATATATAGTTAATAATTCAATTTTAATTTTCTACGTAACATATTTTAGATAACAAAATTCTAAATATTTTTGATAGATTTTATATATCCTTTTTTTAAGACCGCAAGATTAAGAAAATTATATATTAAATATATATCAAATAAAAAAATAATAATTAATTAATATGTAAACATCTTTTGATATTAAAGAAAAAACGAACATGTACTACTTGCTCTGTACGGAAAGGGTAATGTCAAGAATTGTCAACATCACTTATTATACGAAGTTAATTTATTTTATACATTAGGGGTTGTTTGGTACAAAAATTAATAATGCTGTGATTAGTAATGCAGAGATTAATAGTGTAGAAATTAGTAATGCAGGGATTATTTTTATCAAGTGTTTGATTCATTGTTTCCCATTTCATCTTGTGTTTGGATTAAAACTTTATAAAAAACTTATTTTCAATTATACCCTTGAATTATTATGCAACTAGGGAACTTGGCCGCACTACGCGCAATCATTAAGGAATCAATATTTCCTCTCCTATCAATTTTAATTAAATTATCACATATTTAAATTATATTATGGAGAGTATTTTAAAATAATGAGAGAAAAGAACACTTAATAAATTTAATATTTTTAAAATAAGGATAGTATATTCTTTATCATAATAAATTATATATTTTGTAAAACAATTTATTTTATTTTACCTTCTTAGTAATAACCGACGTCGAAATCATACAATAAATAGTTTTAAAAAAATTTCAGGCCTTTTACCTTCTCCCCGATTAAGTAAGAACACAAAATCTTTTTATTGAAAAATGAGAATACACATGTTAGTAGAATGAAAATTAAAATCAGAAAGGAAAACATTATCAAAATAAAAATAAATAAAATATAAAGATAAAAATTAATTGATCAGCTTTGCTTTTACCTTCTTAGCAAAATAATGATGTTAGAATCATCAAGTAAATAGTTACAAATTCAATTTCAGATTTGTCACCTTCTCCCCAGTTAGGTAAGAACATGTTTTCCTTATTCTAATATGTTTTTCCTACTTTTTTTCAACTCCACCGTCCTCTTCTTCCTCTACTTTCCTGTTTCTTTTTGCACTATAAAAAATCTTTATTGTTTTAATGAAAAATTCATAACCTAAAAAAACTTTATACAAATGTATTTGTCATCAACTAATCACAAAATTAGACTTGGAAATGTCTTCAGGTTAATATATAAAGGCATCTCCTTTCCATATTTTCCTTTCTTCTACGCTCTCCATTTCAAATTGATTGTCTCGTTTTGACTCGATAAGAAATTTAAGAAAGTTAATTTTTTTTTGAATTTTATAATCTTAAATTAAAGATATATATAATGTACCAAAAAGGGAAAGAGGCATTTATTTTTTGAAATAGATTAAAAAAAATATTAGACAAACAAATTAAAAGGAAGGAGTATAAGTTATTAGATATCCTCACAGGTAAAAATTTATGGTGCAATAAAACAAAGCAATAACAAATAAGTGAAATATGCAAAAATCTATTGAATATTGTCATTCTTGTTTTATTGCATAAGCAGGTGATTTGCGTCCGCTCTGAAAAAATGCTTAAACTTCCTGCACCAAATATTCACAAATAAGTAGCAGTTGCACCACCAATAAAATGACCTACTAAAACATGTACTAAGAACACCTAAAAATTTATGCCTTTACACTTAAGTAGACAATATGCTCCATCATCCGTTCATGTTCCTAATCAAACCTCCAATACGATCATGAAAATCAAATGTCACGACATAAATAATTAAGAAATTTGAAAACTATTAGGTAAGAACACATATGTCTCTTCAAATAAGGAGTAATATTATGAATAAATAAGTAACCAATAAAATTATAATCCATCAATTACGCACCATAAAGTCGGGAAAAAAACTTATTGTAAAACTTAAAGGTAACAAAAGTTCTACGACCACGTTTGATTCTTGAAATGGAAGTTTCAAATTTTCTTCATCAAATCCAAAGAAGTCATACCTAACAAAGATACACTTTTGCAGCATAACCGACAAATTCTTTTTGAAGCAATTCACATGATTTTTCTATGACCATTTCATCGAACATCAAAAGTAATTTTTTCCCCACAATTTAACACTGCTTGGATTCAATCCTCCAGTAATATGTTTGTAACAGTTGGGAAGATATGTGGTGATCATTTTAAATGACCATTTATAAACATATTTAGACGGAGCTATGTAGAAAAATTATGGAATTACAAATCAAAATGAAATCCATACAATGAAAAACACATGTAATAAACAATGGTAAGAACTATATAAATAAATATACATAATCCACTTAGATTAGATGAAAAATAATTGAAAAGGAAAAAATGCTTCCATATATAGTACATGTGTGAAATGACTGACAACTTGAATTGTCAAAATAATTGGAAGATCGTGAAAGGAGCTGTTTTGGAAAAGTAAATAGTATAGTTAGTGAGGATAGCCGTTTTGGAAAAAGGAGCGTTTGTGGGTTCGGTTACGGTATATATAATAATAAGTATAATTTATGTAGAAATAATTAGTAAAAAATGCAAAAAAATGAGAAAAAAAGGAAAATAGAAATGCTGGCGTTTTAGCTATGCCACATCAGCTGGTCAATGATTCTTCTTTATATATATATATATACTGGGTTAAGGTAGATAATTGCTGGACAATTATTTTTTTTATAGCCTTCTAACTAGCTATGAGAAGAACAATTTTGTTGTCATGTTTGCCTTTTTTACAGTTAAATTATTTGAGGATAATTAATTGTCATGTTAGTAAATTAATCACTTACAAAATATCAATTTTCAATTTAAAAAAAAGATAAACTATCAACTTTTAAAATTGAAAAGACTGTAAACAATAGTAAAATTAAAAAAACCATCTACATTTACACATAAAAATTGCAAATTGAAATTTTAATATGTATTCAATTTTATAAATTGTTCAAAATATAAATAATTAGAAAACTGCACAAATATATATATACTTTAATTAAGATCACAAACGTCATGTGGTGATATATTTGCCTTTTTAATTAGTTTTAAACAACTCACATTTCAAATATTGTATTAGTTTGTATTGAATTTATTTAGTAACAAACAACTCTCTCTAAATAATTTGTAAGCTAATTTATTTAAATAAATTTACTAGTACAAGTATAAAACATAAAATCAAAAAAATAAACAAAATAATTAAAATGATTTGAGGGATATTTTTGTCTTTACATGGACTTATCCCATGGTATTATATCTCATGTATTACTAATACCTCCAAATAGAAGGTATTAGTAATACATCCTATAATACCATGTAGGAGGTATAACTAATCCATAGATTAGATATACATAGACCCAATTTCCTACCAAACATAGTACTAAATAATACCATACATAATACATGGACTATTTGTTTTAATGCGGCCTACCAAACGACTCCTTAGTATTTATAATTTAAGCAACTTTCACATATAGCAAACATAAAAATCATATTTGTATGTTATAACTATAGTTTGCATAATTGCGTTCCATAGCAAAGTTTTTGTTTGATTTGTATAATTCACTAGATATATCCAATTTTATACAAATTGTTCAGTTTTGTATAAATTCATTTATACATTGTAATTTGTATAATAAGATCTGTATTTGTATAATTATAAGTGTATATGATGAAAATATATGTATTTGTATTTGTATATACACTTTTCTCTCGCTTTATACAAACACAAAAGCATTTTATACATTTGTATACCGAATGAGTAATTGTATACCGAACCAGATGACAAAAAAATAGGATATTTGATGCAAATTACAAATAAAATAAACTATAGCTATAAAATTTAATTTAAATTAATAATTTGTTATTTCATACAATTTTCCCTTATAATTTTAGCAAATAGTACTAATAAACCCATTGTTGTTGTTGTTACAATACAACGTATATTATTTTCGGCTAAATTCAAGAAGTTTGGAAGAGGCAAATAAATATGTCCATTACTTATAACACAAGAATTAACAGCGATCAATTTTATTTTTTTTATAGATAAGCAATATAATTTAGGGAAAATTGTGCATTATAGCGTATTAATTCATACTAAATGTTATAGCTATAGTTTCATTTAATTCTAATTCACAACAAATTTTTCGTCATTCGTCTCTCTCCCCTGAATCTCACTCGCCACTCTCTGGCTCGCCTCTCTTAGTTTCTACAAACACAAATGAATAAATTGTGTTTGTATTTGCATAAAGCGAGAGAGAACGGTATATACGAAAACAAATACATACATCTTCGTCCTATACACAAATAATTATACAAATATAAATCTTTCGCTGCCCAGTTTTCTTTTGTCTTTCTCTCTCTCGCTTTATACAAACACAAATTATACAAAAATACAATGTGTAATTTATGTTTGTATAAAGCGAGAGAGAGAGAGAGAGAGAGATTTGGTATACAAATACAAATGTTTTAACTCAATTCAATAGTATACAAATTCAAATTTTATGCAGATATATAAACACAATCATTGATACATATACACAGTAGTTACATATATACAATTATCTAATCGATAAACATATACATTCACACGATTTTATATAAATCAGATGCATGCGAATCAGATGCGTGCGATTGATACAAATTAGATGCTCCATAGCAAACATAATAGCAAAATTATAGCTAGAGAGAGAATATGATTTTTGTGTTTATTATTCCTAAAATTTGCTCTATAATTTATGTTAATTTTATGTAACCACAAATTAATAAAAGAATGGTTAGTTGCGAGCAATTTAACTCTTTAGTTTATGATAAAATAAAATTCTACTATTTTAGAAAAAATCGCAATCCTTCCCGGTCGTTAGGTAACGAATTATAATACTATATATTACGTGTTCTTGAGTCATGCGTGTGAATTTAACTGCAATGTTTTAAAAATATCTTTTGTAAAATAAAGGAGAAACGATGGGTATAGGGTGAAGAGGAAGTTCGAGATTTTGTTTTGGGTTTTAAATTTATATTTTTGGTAAAAAATTTAAAATTATTTTGATCATTTTATCAAAAAACATATTATGATCACTTTTTTACCAACATAATAATTATTTATTTTCAGTTTTGACAATTTTATATAAACATAATGGCGTAACTGTTTATTCACAAAATTATATTCTACTACATGCACTCACTTTTACTTGTCACATTTTGACTTAACACACTCATTAAGAAAATACTATTGATATAACTATTTTACCAAACTATCATCCTTATTAAATGATGTTTAGTATTAAGTCTTGAAAAATGATTTGAAGCAAGAGTATTTAATGCTAGGGGTAAACATGGAAAAATATAATTATCTTTTCTTGATATGTCAAAAAAGAAAAGTAAAAATAAAAAATTATTTTAAAAAAAAGTGACAAGTAAAAGTGAACGAAAAGAGTAAATATAAATCTTGAAGCTATTTATCATTAGCAATCCCAAATAGGCTCTAAATTTAATTTTTCTTTGATGCTTTTTTAATTTAAATTGTGAGTCTCCTTATTTGGTGCCCAAAAATGCATAAAGAATGTGTTGCATTTTATAGAGAAAACGTGGATATTACAATCTATGAAATCTTAATAAAAGTAACACACTATGCCCATTTTTGGAGGCTTCGATTTTTCCAACAAGTGTATTATTTCTTTAACTACAAGAAATTAATCTCTTAATCCTTTCTGTATTTAACTACATTTGCAAAATAAAATAATTAAAAATTGATTTTTTTATAAAAACAATAAATTGGAAAAGAAAACGTGGTGCCTTGTTAAGAATATCCTTTAATTTGCCTTGAAAAAAGCAGAATAGTAAAACAGTGTATGCCAAACCCACGTGGCGACCAATTATTACTGAGCATGATGACGTGTCAGGTGGACCTATCTCCTTACACAATTATTACTACTGCCGAGGTTGCACCCACCTCCTGCACAATAAGGGGTTGTTTGGCAGGGCGTTATGTATGATGTTATATTTAGTAGTATTATGCTTTGATAAGAATTTTAGTCATATGTAAAACTAATTCATATTCTACGTGATATTATAAGATGTATTATTAGTACTTTTTATTTAGTGGTATTAGTAATATATAATATTTAATATCATAAAATTAATCTATGTAAAGATAAAAATATTTCTCAAATTATTTTAATTATTCTGTTTATAATTATTTTTTTTGATTTTATGTTTTATATTTATACTAGTAAATTTATTTATATAATTAACTTACAAAATTTGTTATTTAGAGAGAATTGTTAGTTGCTAAATAAATTCAATACAGTATTTGACATGTGAGTTGTTTAGCATCTATTAATTGAAAAAAGAGATATATATCACTACATGACGTTTGTGAGCCTAATTGAATGTATTATTTGTTGATATATATATATATGTATGTGTGTGTGTGTTTGTGTATTCGCAAGCGAAATATACAAACCGCAGCCTCCATAGCAAACGACTATAGCTATGGAGCGCATTTATAGAAACTATAGCTATAGAGTCTTATTATATATGTGTGTGTGTGTGGTTCTTTAATTATCTGTGTTTTTATCAATTTATAAAATTGCATACATATTAAAACTAGAATTTTTTTTGAAAATAACAAAGATAATGGACATAATAAGACTCTATAGCTATAGTTTCTATAAATGCGCTCCATAGATATAGTCGTTTGCTATGGAGGCTGCGATTTGTATATTTCGCTTGCGAATACACAAACATGATAAGTATATACAAGTTTTGTATTTACCACGATTTTTTCATAAATTATATACAAATAGCTAGGGTAAACATATACAAAATCTAGATTTATAATATCATGAACTAAATTATACAAATTCTGGATTTATACAATCATGAACCGAATTATACATTTATATAATCAGGAAATTGAATAGCAAGATTTCGCGAAACTGTAGCCACAAATTAAAAATAATCAAAAGTATAGCTATATTACATAATATACTCTAGATGTTTGTTAGTTTTCCCCCTCAAATTACAACTTGCAATTTATATGGGTAAATATAGATGGTTTATTAGATCTTACTATTGTTCACCTTCTTTTCAATTTTAAAAGTAGATGGTTTATCTTTTTAAAATTGAAAATTGACGTTTTGTAAGTGATCAATTTATTAAGATGACAATTATTTACCCTCAAATAATTCAAGTGATAAAAATAGCAAACATGACAACAAAATTGTTCTTCTCCTAGATAGTTAGAAAGTCATAGCAAAAATATTGTTTGGTAATTATCTATCTTGAACAAATTATATGAAATAGAAAATTTTATAATAATTCAAGGGTGTAATTGGAAAGCAGCTTTTTGAACAGTTTTAATTCAAACACAAGGACAAGGTGAGTTGGGAAACAATTAACCAAACACTTGATAAAAAATAAATAAATTTTGCATTACTAATTCATGCACTATTAATTCTTGCATTACCAATCCATGCACTATTAATCCCTTCATTACCTATTCCTACACTACTAATTCATGCGTTATTATTGTATCAAACGACCCCTAATGTCTTAGTTTCAAATAAATTTGATCTATTCTAGCAATTTATATGATTTTTTATTTTGTCAATTTATTTGATATATTTTAATTTGATATGAAATTTAAAATATATTACATAATATTTTTAAATTTTATATGCATAAAAAATTAGAAACGATACTTTGGTTTGGGATTCTTAAGTTTCCGACTTTTGAATGTAAAGTAAATTGCACATTTTACAGATTAGTCATTTAATTTTTTGACATTTAAAAGACACGTAAGACGAGTTGGCAGGTTTATAGACAAATAGTCCTATATTGAAAAAAATAAAATTAATTATTTTTTGACTTTTAAATAAGAAAGAAAGTGACATATTTAGCCGCTCATAAAAAGATTATACGGCTAATCTGTATATCTTGTGTTGGGAGTTGAATTGAACCCAGAGTCATAACTCATAACGATTATGGATATGGTAGATGCATCAAACCAACTTTTAAGTAGTCAGCTCTCGAGAGTGTTTGAGTATTTTAAAAAATTAAAATTAAAAGTAGGTATTTTTTACTTTTTATTTTTTTAATTTAAAAATTAATGAAGTTTATTTTTTGAAAATTACTTTTAAAAAATTATTTGTTTAAATCTAAGGCAAACTAGCCCTAAGTCACACTATGAAAGTCTAAGAGAAAATAATCTAGATGAGAACATGAAGGGGTGTGTCTAGCTACTTTTAAGAACCAATTCAGATTCAGGATAATCAATTTCAAAAGTCATCTACATTTTAAGGAGATTGTTGGAGCCGTATAGAGATGATAACATAGACTTACACATGATATTTATATACCTAGATAATACATATATATAATGAAGTTTCGAGGAAGGTCCTTTTGGAGATATATGGAGTCTAACAGTGTTTTGTGATTTACATTTTAAGGATATTAATGTATGATGGAACCAAAATTAGAGTTAGAACAATGAAAGGTGACTCTAACACTTTTCGATTATGATGAAGGAGATGATAACATAGAACATAAATTAACTTTAGCTGACTGAGAATATGATTTTAGATTAAAAAAATCAAATTAAATAATTAATAAGTATTGGAGTGTTAGTCATATTCTACGTGGGAGGAACTGATCTAGCTTCCTCCTCTTCTCTTATCATTTTAGTTATATTATTTAGTTATCAAATTGTATGCTTTTATTGTTAATTATGTAGTTAATTAAGTTTCAAATTAAAGGTTGTTTGGCAGTGCCACCACGTTACCGTGGAGGCGCGTCTACCAAAAACATGGGCTTGATGAAGCAAGCTCACATTTAGGTGGGCCCAGAAAAGTAGAATGGCAGGTTGAGTAAATTAGGTCATTTATAAGGTTTATTTAATAGTAAAAGAGATATATTTTGCCGGGTTTACTCTCAACCAACAGAGGTTGCCTGCCATTGTGCAGACAAAGAAAGAGACGGCATAGATCCCCGTCATAACGTCGTCAAACTTAACAGTTTCCGTTACAAAAGCCTCTATTACTCACTATATTAATGGAAAATATATTTACCATTAAATTACAAATTTGGGTTAGTGCGTTAAAACGAGTTGCTTTTACTATGAAATAGTAATGAAAAACATCTCTACCTTTTTGCCATCGAAAAAATGAATGTTAAAACGACTCATACAGAAATACATTAAATCATAACACATAAAAATATTCCTAGCTTTTAATTGTTCAATGATATTTTTATATTTTTAAAAATGAAGATTTTGATACGTGAAAAAGGAGATTCACAATTATTTTTTTTAAGAAAGTGTAAGAGATTGAATATGGTGGGAATGAGTTGAGGTAAAAATAAATTGAAAATATATTATGGAGAAGTGATTAAATAGGATATGATGGAGCTGTAATTTGTCAAAGATATGCTCTAAATTAAGAGAGTGTGGAGATAACTGATTAGAGTAAAAGAACAAGATGTAATTGCGCATTGTCATATTCTGTAGGTGAGGTTGTGCTTGATAGTAGTCTAGAGCACTCATGTCATAGTATTATATTTATTCATACAGATTTTTACTTTTTATTATCTATTAGCAACGACAAATCCTGAACTTTTTTAATTAAAAGAAATATATCAAAATAAATACTTAAAAAAGTCAAAGAATATCATGAATATATATATATACACACACATTTTCTTTATCAAGCTACACACAATAATTTTTTAATGAAGGAGTATCAATTGACACTTACACTCCTTAAATACATGTAGGTTGTACCTTCGCCATTGTTTGTTATCATATCATATGATATTATTATTATTTCTCTCGTATTTCTTTTTATTGCCTTTTGTTTTAGCTATATATTTTCTTTCTTATCATATTTTTGTATTCATAACTATTTTAATTCGATACACTTAAAATAAGAATCTTTTAAAAAATAATTTTTTCACTTTTATAAGGTAAGAGTATGCTTTGGTCCCTAGTTGTTGTAAATGTAAAATAAAAACCAATTAAATTTCGCGTATATTAATTAAGGCTGCTATGAATAGTGAGGGTAAATAAATACTTAGCAGACGTTATGTGAGGACCACAGCACACAGCACAGCACTGTTACAAGTCACGTTTTACTTAACTTAACTATGGTTAAAGTTGACTTTTCATAGTACAACTATCTATTCACTATTCTATTCTTCTTATTATTCCATTCATGGCAAAATAAATAGGTTTCCCTCTGCTCTATAATTAGCATAGTTTAATGATATATTGTCCATCAAAATAAACTCTCTTCAGTTAAAATAATATTATTTGAAGCAAAAAATGGAACAATTATCGATTCAATTATAGAATTTATATGACGCATTAAATGTAATATTTGTTTGTGCACATTTTATAAATCCTATTATTTTATGTTATCTTTCTCCCATATTTCAGATATGTTACAGAAAGAACTACTATAAACATTAAACTGTATTCTAAATTATATGGTAACTTATTCGTTTTCTATTCTTATCAACAGTTATTAGTACAAAAAAAAGAAAGATGAATAACTACTTCTATTTTCTTATTTATATAAGTTCTAAAAGCAAATTAAAGGGATTACCTTTTGACATGTAAAATGAGAGTGATATTTTCCAAAAAGCTGAAAAGACAGTTGAGGACGGTGAGTGGCAAGATCGCAGATTTTTCTGATGTCACTTCACATTTTTTTTTTATCGAAATAGAAAATACACCATCAAAATAGATTCTTGTTAAAATAGTAAGAAATATTTGAACTTCTCTTTTGTGTGTAAATATTGTTAATTTTTATTTTTTTGCCTATTTAATTAAAATATTTATGAAAAAAATACATTAGTGTGCGTTCTGTACCATAAATGAAACACGAAGTGGTCGTTTGATGGAATGTATTAGGAGAAATAACGCATGCATTATCTTTGTGTATTACTAGTACTTTGTTTGATTTTTTCCCCCAACCTGTCAACTAATATTATTCCATCTGTCCACTTTTAATTGTCATAATTTCATTTTTTAGAGTCAAACGATAAGAACTTTGACTAACATCTTACGATGTATTTTTTCATCATATTGATATGCAAAAAAATGTAATTTATAGTACTTTTCGTATAGTTTTTGAATATCTAATTTTTTTATTTAAAATATCAAATTAATATAATCTAATTTAACTTTGAAAATTAGTCAAATTGACTTTCAAAAAACGCAACACAACAATTAAAAGTGGATAAAGGTAGTACATTAGTTATACACTCTGTTGTGTGCATTATTAATACCATAAATTTCTAGATATTAGTTATGCAATAGAATGGTTAAAGATGCAATTGCCCATCAAAACCTTGCTTACATCTTTTCCACTATAATTGTGGAGGATATATTAGTAAATAATTTTTTATGCACTATTTTTAATTCATCAAACCAAATGATGCATAAAAATAATCCACATATAATAAATACAAGCATAACTGATACAAGTATTTCTAATAACTAGTATTATTATATTTAACATTATTCTTATACCGTCTATCAAATAATAGTATCGAATGTGGTGATCAATGTAAAACTTATTTTTCGTATTTTTAGTAGGAGGAAAGTCATTTTCTTACTTTAAAAAATAAATTTAAAAAAGTTTTTGAATCAGAAAAACATTTTCGTCTCCTTCGAACAAACCCATAAAGTAAAATCTTTTTTCCAGTAGCTTATAGAGTAGTAACTAAAAAAAAGAAAAGGTAGTTGCAATAAAAAAATAAAAAGAGTTACTAGTATGAAAAAGCTTAACCGGGGTTAAATTTTAACCTGAGCATGTCCGATGTGAGTGAAAGAAGCTTTTGATTTTGATTTTAGCTTATATAGAGTAAAGGGAAGACGAAAAGATATACAGAGAGAGAAACGTAGATAGAGTAATAGCGAAGCGGTTTTGGGTATTTGGAAACGTTGATTATTCAAGTGATAAATTGTTGAGAGGGAAAAAGAAAAAAGCGGTTTTTGGAAATCCAAAAAGGTGGTATTGGTTACTGATTACAAGACTCAAAAAGGCAGAGAGTGGTTTTGTAACTGAAAAAAAGCAAAGCTAGAAAAAAATCAGTAGAAAGAGCACAAAAGCTGTTACATACACTTATGTGTGTTTACATTTAGAGAGAGAAAGGTGCAGAAAATGGGTGATTATTAACTACAGTATTTTGTTTCCTAGCCAAAATGGATCTTTGCAAGTTTTTGGTTTGGATTTGTAATGATGATAATTGGGTATGTTGAAGTGCGTGAACACTGAGAAAGGTTTCTTCTTCAAAGCTTTGTTGTTACCGTCCCTTAGTTGTTGTTTTGGGTTCCTATATTCTATTCTACTGTGAAATTTTGGGTGATTTTTTTTTTTTTTTTTTTGGGCCTTGTTGGTTGAAGGCCATAGAGGAGCTTCTGAGTTACATAGTCAAAATACAGGTGAAAATGAATTGCTTATTCTTTCTTCTTTCTTTTAAAGTTTTGTGGGTTTCAATGAAGTTTTGTTGTTTTCTGAGAAAGAGAGGTAGCAAAGCTTGACTCGGCATCTCTCTCTTCCTTCTTCTTTGTCTTTTTTATATTTTTCTGAAAATTTTCAACTGCTACTTTAAAGCTTTAGTTAATGCAATTTGCTGATCATTTGATAAATCATTAAATTCCTGATTTGGGATTAGTTCTGTTTTAATGAAAAATGCAGTTTAAATAGCTTTAGCTTCTGTTGAGTTCTGTAACAAGTACTGCTGAGTTCAATTTCTTTTTTCAGTCTCTGTGGCTTTGCTTCATTTCTTTGGCAAGTTGAAGATTTTTTTCCTTTTCTAATTACTATATGTCTTTTATGTGAGTTTGTTACATTTTCTATTTCGGGTTAATTTGTTTTTGAGTAGGTATGGGAAGTGAGGATTTGTATAGAGACCTCTGGAAAGCATGTGCAGGGCCTTTAGTTGATGTTCCTCGGGGTGGAGAGCGAGTTTACTACTTTCCACAGGGTCACATAGAACAAGTATTTCTTTTCAACCCTCTTTTTATGATGCTTAAAGTTCCATTTTGGAAAAAAAAATCTAAAATTTTGCTATGGTTGTGTATTAATTGATGCTTATATAGTTAGAGGCTTCGACAAATCAAGCTGTGAATCAACAAATTCCTCAGTTTAATCTTTCTTCTAAGATACTCTGCCGCGTTGTTCACGTTCAGTTACTGGTATGTTCTTGATTCTGAATTCTAGCCTTTGTTTATTGAGTTTGTTGCCAATTCCCTGTTATGGTTAATCATTGATCATTCCCCTTCAATTGATAGGCGGAGACAGAGACCGATGAGGTCTATGCCCAGATCACATTGCACCCTGAGGTGGAGGTAACTATCTTATAGTAATTGCTTTTAGTTTATCTGCATCTTTTCTTAAGCATCAGTCATATGATGCTAAATGAAGCATCAGTCTCCTCTAAGCCAACTTTTTGTTTAAAAGGGTTGAACAATTATTGGGTGATTGATGTTTAGATTCTTTAGTTTGACTAATTCTCGCGTTTCATCGGCTTAATTTATTTCTTTGTAGCAAGAGGAGCCTTCTAAACCTGATCCATGCCCACCTGATCTGCCAAAACGAACGGTTCACTCGTTCTGTAAGATTTTAACCGCATCAGATACAAGCACTCATGGAGGATTTTCTGTTCTTCGGAAGCACGCTAATGAATGCCTCCCGCAACTGGTAGTTCTTTCACTTTGTTTTCACTTCTTTTTGTTTTTTCGTGAGATGGGTGAAGAAAATGGGCTTAAAAATAACAATATGTACTACTTATCTTTTCAATATCATCAACTGTTGTCTAAGTTTCACTCATCTTGATGTTATATAACAAAATTGGCAGGAGAGAAGGTTCATTTCTTCTCTTCCCTGTCTTAGACTTGATTACTTTTAGCAAATCTTTAGAGGGTTATATGTTCTGACAATTTGGACTGGTATGTGGGATCAACAGGATATGACTCAGGTGACTCCAACCCAAGATTTGGTTGCCAAAGATCTTCATGGGTATGAGTGGCGATTTAAGCATATCTTTAGAGGTAATTTTTACTAGGTACAGTAAGAATTAACCAATGTTGGTGCTTTGAGTCTTTGACGTTGAGAAACTCTCTCGGTATAATAAGTATTTTTAGTTGAATTTAGATTCTGGTATACATGTATATTGTCTTGGTTCCTTAATCTACATAGCCACTTTTCAGGCCAACCTCGAAGACACTTGCTTACTACTGGATGGAGTACATTTGTAACATCCAAGAGATTGGTTGCTGGTGATGCTTTCGTATTCCTGAGGTGCTAACTCTCTTTTTACTTGTTAGGAACTGGTGCTGGTTCATTTTCGATAAAATTAAATCGTATTTTATTTTCCATGAAATAGATGGTGACACATCTTAAATATTGCAGGGATGATAATGGAGAACTGCGTGTTGGGGTTCGACGTCTTGCCCGTCAGCAAAGTCCTATGCCTCAATCTGTGATATCCAGCCAAAGTATGCATCTTGGAGTTCTTGCCACTGCATCTCATGCTATTACAACACAGACTCGGTTTGTTGTGTATTATAAGCCAAGGTATTCCTCTATCTTCTCGTAGATTCACAAGAGTAAATGTTTACACTGTGCATGTTATATGACATCTTCCTAATTCTTTTGATATCATATGACATCAATCAGGACAAGCCAATTTATAGTTGGATTAAACAAGTATCTGGAGGCTGTGAGTCATGGGTTCTCAGTGGGTATGCGTTTCAGGATGAGGTTTGAAGGAGAAGATTCTCCTGAAAGAAGGTTCACTATTCATTTCCTTTTCTTGTGTTAATTTGAAGGTCATGCTGCTGTTGCAGCTTTTGATTTCTGTGGGTTTTAATTGTCAGGTTTACAGGAACTATAGTTGGTACTGGTGACATTTCCTCACAATGGTCAGAATCTAAATGGCGATCCTTGAAGGTTAAGAATATGTTTGGTTTCATAGATGGAAAAGTTTGACACATTCATTGTCTCGTTTTGATACTTGTTTAAGTTTTGCTGTCTTCTAGATTCAATGGGATGAACCAGCATCCATGGTAAGGCCAGACAGGGTTTCACCGTGGGAGATAGAGCCTTTTGTCGCTTCTACTTGTGTAGATGTTGCACAACCAGGAATAAAGAGCAAAAGACCCCGTCCCCTTGATCTTCCCCGCACTGGTATATAGTAACTTCTGCACTCGTGTCTCACTTTTCCTTTCCCCTTCTACAATTCCAGTCATTGAAATCAAGCAATAAATGATTTTTTTGCAGAGATTGCAGTTGCTTCAGCTGCTTCTCCATTCTGGTGCCCTGGATCTGGTCCTACTCTTGAAGTGAGCCACTTAGGTGGTATTACGGATGTGCAAAGCCATGATAACCAACTATTCTGGTCCTCGAAGCAGAATAGCAGCCTCTCCAACGGCGTGAGCAACACTAGTTGTAGGACACATCTCAGTGGAGCTTGGCAGCATAGTATGCTTGCAAATGGTTCCCTCAATCTGCTCCGAGACTCTATTGAAGACAACAAACAGCTGATCACACGATCAGCTCTGTTGGATTATGGTTCTCCGATGTCTTCAAAGGCAAGTAGTGGCCTCTTACATGACCAATTGAATAGGGGAAATAAACGTGAGATCTCTTCTGGTTGTCGCTTATTTGGAATTGACCTGCGGAACAACTCTAATAATACGCCTACTAAGGCGAAAGAAATGCTTGGTCCCTACATTACATCCAACTGCGCTGATGAGGCACCCATTGTGCATGACGAGTCTGAAGCTGATAAGGACCAGAACGTTGAGCATCTGAATCCTTCAGAAGAAAAGAAACAAGTCCAATTGGAGGCACTACCAAAGGATACACACAAACAAGGCCCTACTTCTTCAAGAACTCGTACTAAGGTACACAAGATAGTTTATGTTAGTTCTTTAGATTGTTGGAACCATTTGTTCACTTTACTTATCTGTAAGCATATTTATCCAAATTATAGGTGCAAATGCAAGGGGTTCGTGTTGGGCGTGCAGTTGACTTGACTGCACTAAGTGGCTATGATGATCTCATCAGTGAGTTGGAGAAGATATTTGATATCAAGGGAGAGCTTTGCCCTCGAAACAAATGGGAAGTTGTGTACACGGATGATGAGGGTGATATGATGCTTGTGGGGGATGATCCATGGCTGTGAGTCTCTGCAACCGTATTTATTTTCATTAGCCTTTTTCGTTGACTAGTTCTGATTTAATTTCTTGATTGCAGAGAGTTCTGCAACATGGTGAGGAGGATATTTATATATTCTAGCGAGGAAGTGAAGAAGATGACTCCTAGATGTAAGCTTCCTATCTTATCATTGGAAGGTGAAGGGACAATGCCGAGTGTAGATTCAGAGCTAAAGGCTGAAGGATGATGACGTGCACAAAATTGTTGATACAAGGGCTTAACGAATAGACATGTTGTTTTCTTTATTTAATTTTCGCGTGTTTCTCTCCTCTGATAAGGAAAACTAGGAAGACTGGAGTTTGTGATTTGCTCCAAAGTAGAAGAGCAGTAAGGAAGTAGATTAATGTTAGGTTTTACTAATGTTGTAGTTAAGAAACTTGGTGAAAGTTAGTTGTGGAAAATGTGAATACTTTTGTGGTGGTGGTGGTGGTGGGGGGGGGGGGGTTCGATTTGATCAGTCTGTGGAAAAAGCAAACAAACTTAGACATGCTTGTTTCTTGATGGCAAACTATGGTTGTGCTATTCTTTATAGCGCTGAGTGGAAAAGAGTGACAGTAACTGCACCATAACAGCTATGAATTTGTGGCCCCCCATTATCTTTTCAGGCTCTGCCTCAAGTCCGTGCTATTAATTATTTGGCACATTAGTACTTACTATATACTCCATAGAAGATTGATTTTTCAAGGCTAAATACATATGCACATGGTGCCCAGTAATGGTCCTTCTTTGCTCTGCATGTTATCCTCAACTAAGAAAAATTATACTTTTAGCCCTGTGGTCCAAAAAGCTTGGAATCTCATTTTATTCATGTTTTCTTTATAAAATACGTAATTATATGGTGTTTGGTGGGATTACAAATGGCAACCCTTTAGAGTTTAAGGGGTGATATTTGTTTGTGAAGAAAGAAACTGTGCTCAAGTTTACTACTAGCTAGTGGTGTTGTTGTCTTTTAGGATTCTTACTGGAAAAACTAAAAAGAATTGCTTTTGAAAGGAGATAAAAATAAACATTCAGTATCTTTGTGACAAAGACGTGAAATATTTTCAGTTTGGGCAACGTCTTTTTCTCTAATTTCAAATCTTATGAGGTCGTCATCCCTTGTGCTACTCAAAATTTGCTAAAGTCTTTTTGGACTGTCCTTTTGTTTTGGAGCTTATACTTGATGTAATTTGGAGTGCCTCAATGCTGGATAATGGGCCAAGCATTGAATAGCAACAAAACAGAGCAATTAGCAAACTGGACTGCATGTGACTTGCCGTACTCTTCTTCTAGCTGTAGGACCCCTACCTTGGCCCGAGTCGTTTTCAGAGTGGGCAGACTGTTATCTGAGTCTCTTTGGCCCGTAGGGAAAACCCTGAAGGGGCATGCCAATGAGAGCTTCTACCCCCACATGCCACAACTAGGGCCGTTTGCAATTTCATCCCTCTTTTTTGCTTAGCTCGACACAAATGCAGACACTTATCTCATCAAAACCTTGCTTGCATTACTACGCCGAAAGAAATTGTATGGTAGCTATTTGGATTGGCTTAATAGGTCAAGAGTTCACGTGTGGACCTGATTCTTTTTCATGGCCACTACAAGAAAAGGCTGAATTACATGAGGATTTTTCTGGGGATTAGTATGAAAATTTGCAGGAAAATAAGTTACCTACGAATTTTGATACTAATCCCTAGGGAAATTCCCATGTAATTCACATTTTTCCTGTAGTGGGCCAAGCACGTAGAAATTCTTTGTAATTTGGATGATTGTGAGATTCGAACCCAGACCTCTGTCAACCCTGATATCATATTAAAGTGTATGACCATCTCATATAAAAATTTAATCTATTAGAGAGATGACACTTTTAGAAGTTACTTATATTTTCAAACACATGTACTAGAATTGATATAATTTGATCATGTTAAGGAACAAGTGTTTCTGAATGTATATATATATGATGATGCATTAGAAGTGTATGATTTCTTACATGCATCAAACGGAAATAGACCTTCATTATTGTTTTTCTTTTGTTTAGGAATCAAAGGACTTAGATGTTTCTCTATTGAACTATGTTTGTTATCATGTTCTTTGTATTTAATTTGTTTTCATTAAAAACATATAAAATGTATATTTCAAATAGTTAATAGCAACAATCGAAGTGCACAAATACCTGATATTGGGAACCATCATTTAAGCCATACACATAGTGCGTAAAATTTGCAAGTCTACCAACTTTGAAATAACATCATACATGCCTTGCCTGAAGTTTCATATAGCTGCAGTTATTTCTACCTGCATATATAGCTGAATTTATCCCTTTTTACCCGAACTAAACTTAAACATATGTGAGTCATTTTTGCTTGAACGGCCTATCAATCATATTCGTTTGAAGCTAGGATTGGTTAAGTCTAACTTCAGACATGCATGTCTAAAGTTATTCCAAAAATTAATACATGTGTAAAAAATAATAAAACTTTCACAAATAGCCATTATAATAAACTTAATTATGCTCCATAGCTATAGTTTGCATATTTACGGGTTGTAGCTATAGTTTAAGCTGCCTCATTTGTATAATTCGCAGGTTTGTATAATTCGCGGGTACATTTGTATAATTCAGTTATTTTTGTATAAACTCGAAATAACGAATTTATACAAT
>JAJOOO010023876.1:0-24998 GCA_029582685.1 Solanum piurae
TTCTTACCAAATAAGCATAATATATTTTTAAAAATAATTATAATACATATATATTGCATACTTAATTCACTTTTAATACATATTGTAGATTTAACATAGTATTGCTATAAATGGTAATAAATAAAAAGTATCGCTAAAATCAGTAATTATTTATTAAAAGGCACCCATCCAAGTAATTTTTCCATTAAAGAATAAGACACATGTGCAACAACATTTTTGAACAGTCTGAGCAACTTAGGTTATAACTAGAAGTCGGGATCTAGATCCTAATAATTAAACTTTTTAAAAAAATAAAAAATGCTACATGTAGGAAAGGGGTTTTGATCGATCAAAAGAAAAATCTAAGTAGTTTAGTTACTTTATTGGGATAAGGGTCTGAAAAATATCCCAACTTTGGTTGGATTTGCTGTTGCGATACTAAACTTTCATAAGGACCTATTATCTCCCTAGACTATTTAATACCATATTTTTTACCCCTGAACTATTCAATAGTGTATTTTAAAGGTTTATATGTGCCCACGTGGACACATTACTATTTATAATTTTGCATTATTTTTTATGTCCACGTGGGCAAATATATATGTTTAAAATACGGTATTAAATAGTCTAGGGGGGTAATAGGTCCTCAGGAAAGTTTAGTATCGCAACAGCAAATCCGACCAAAGTTGAGATATTTTTAAGACCCTTATCCCTACTTTATTCTAGGGGCGGAACCATAATAAAAGTTACTGCGCTCAAATCCTATATTTGTAGTATGAAATTAACATTATTATAAGTATAAATAATTTAACCAGAACTCAATAAATCAAAAAAAGGTGTGTTTCAAAACCTATAAACTTAAAACCTGGATCCCCCTCTGTTAACCTGACAAAAGTAGTTTTGTCACTAATGTCATTTTGAGTAAAGTTCAATGACCATACGTGAAATTGACTCGTATTTTCCCCTGTTTGAATTTCCAGGGTCAAGAAAATGGACTATTGTATTGTTTTCATTAGTCTGTTGTTAGCCCTTTCAACTTCAGTAAATGGACAGTCTCCTGCACCAGCACCAGTACCAGCTCCTGAATACACAAACCTAACCGAACTACTCTCGGTTGCAGGCCCATTCCACACGTTCCTCGACTACCTCGTGTCCACTAAAGTCATCGATACGTTCCAAGAACAAGCCAACAACACAGAAGAAGGAATCACATTGTTTGTACCTAAAGACTCAGCCTTTTCTAAACTCAAAAAACCGTCTATTTCGAATCTCACAGGTGATCAATTCAAATCCCTTTGCCTTTTTCATGCATTGCCACATTACTATAGTTTAGCTGATTTCAAGAACCTCAGTGAAATTAGCCCTGTTAGTACTTTTGCTGGAGGAGAATTGTACTCTTTGAACTTCACTTATGTGTCCGGGACCGTTTATCTTAGCTCAGGATGGGCTAATATTAAAGTTAGTAGCGCGGTTCATGCTACTTATCCGGTTGCAGTTTATCAGGTAGACAAAAGTTTAACTTCCTGAAGCAATTTTCAGGATTAATATACCACCAACACCAGCACCAGCACCAGTAGTTGACATTACCCCGGATTCTGATAGTCCTGATCATGGCAAAAATGTAGCAGCATCATCTCCTGATTCTTCATTGCGTTCGTCTTCTTATAGGATGATGAATTGGGGCATGTTGAATCACTTGTTCTTGGCAATTGTTGGTGGATTCTTGATGTTTTTGTTGTTTTAACTTATGTTTTTTTATTGGTTTTGATGTACAATGTATTCTTTTTGTTACATTTTTTGTTGATTGTGTTATGTGAGGAGTGAGATTTGTTATTTGGTTACATTTACTATTTATATACAAATTGATTCTTGTTATTCCCATTATTTGAACTCGTTTCATAAGATGAGTGTTGCATATATGAGGATGTTAAGATGGATGTGCGTTCGTACAAGATTAAAAAATGACTATATTTGTCAAAAGATGCAAGTAAAAGATACATCGAGAAAAAAATATGTGAGATAGCTTGAAATGTTTTGGACATGTCTTGCGTCAACCTACAAATGCATTGGTTTGTAGGTGTGAAAGTATAGTAAGTGAAAGTGTTAAAAGGGGATGGGGCAGACCTAAAATCACATGGAAAGAAGTGTTTTGAAAGACTTGTACATGTCTTTAGTTGACCTACAAATGCATCGGTTTGTAGGTGTGAAAGTGTTAAAAGGGGATGGGGCAGACCTAAAATCGCATGGAAGGAAGTGTTTTGAAAGACTTTGTAAATGTTTGGTATCATTATTAATGAAAGTTTTATTAGTAAAATGAGTAAATAAAAAAAAAAATTGTCAAGAATGGGATTCGAACCCATGCCCTTTCGGACCAGTACCTGAAACTGGCGCCTTAGACCAACTCGGCCATCTTGACATTTGATTTTATTCATTGATAGTTAATTATTTTATATTCTAAAACTAATGGTAAATGTTAAGAATAATCAATGAAGGGATAAAACAATTTTAACCTATGATGGCATGTTACCTATCTTATTTTTCAATTTATCAATCAACATTTATTATAAACAGTCATTTGCACTACAATTACCTATTAGATGACCTAATAATATGCTTTACTCAAAGCACACTTGCAACTTATGAGTGGATGATAGCAATTGATATATCATTTCTTGTTTCCGCCTCCATGCAACTAATTCAATAGGACCAATTATGAACCCAAGAGCCGATAAAAGTACTCATACTCAAGGACGTAAAAACTTTCAATATAAATCACAACATATCCAATATAGTTTCACAGGACATGGTAAGGTGTATGTAGACTTACCCCTCTCCTTGAGAGAGTAAAAGGTTGTTGTTACTAATAGACCCTTGCCTCGAGAGGAGGTGAAAGAAGAGGAAAAGGATGAAAATAATAGAGAAAGAGAAATACTAACAGAATAGCGTAGATGATCAAAGTAAATGAAACAATCATAGAATATAAGAATAAAATAATACTAGCAAAAAAATAATAATACTCATAAGGAACAGATAGCATATGCTCTCGGTATATAAAATTTAAACTCAAAAGAACAATAACTTCCCTAATGCAACTTCTTCAATTTTTAATATAAATATACCAAGAAAAGCAATCTAAATATATAGTAACATATATTCAATATTCACAATTCATACTAAGCCAAACTCTCATACAAAAGTAGAATGTACGCAAACCTTACTCCTACCTGGAAGAGGTGGAAAGGTCATTTCCAAAAGACTCTAAGCTCAAGTATTGCATATCAGAGCAGTAAGAAAAAGAACATACAGAAGTAAAGAAGACATAGCGAATAATAGAGAAAGCATTACATAACATTCAATACGTTTTCAGCAAAAACATGGAATATAAAAAAATTGGGCAAAAAAAACTTGTCTATTTCCTTTGTATGTATTGCTGCAACTGCAATTTGATTTTTCACCTCACTTGAAGGGGGAAAAAAAGAGGAAATTTCTAAAACATAACTCAAAAAAAAAAAATCCTTTTAAAACAAAGTGTCTTGCAAAGTTCTATCTCTAGACCTTCAAAAGGCAGGCATTCCAAGTGCCATACAAAAGGAAGTCCAACTCTTTTATAACTTCTCCAGCTTTGTATAATTTGTGGAAATATTCAAAATTCATGATTCAACTTAGACGGAAAAAAATCTCGCCTACTATAACAGCCTTCGTTCGAGACATTCTCCTAGCCGTCCATTCCTGCATCAATAGAAAACATTAGATTAAAACTTAGCATTATCTGATATCACAACTCGAAGAACTGCAAATGTACATACATCTATGAGAAGAGAGGATGGGAAGGAAATTTAAGGGAAATATCATGCGTAATAAAACAAGCTAAGAGTACACAGATAAAACTATTTGGTCGAAGCGCATGCCACACAAATATATTTCCTGGTCAAGTTGCCGTAAAAGAGCACTGAGGTTCCCAGTAGACAAGGACTGCATGAAAATTATGTAAGGAAACTCGAGATGATATGTTTTTCGAACATTTCAGAAATCACAATCATGCTCAATGTTGTCCTTTGAAAAGCTTTGTCAAAATTCCCATAGCATAAGCACAAAAGAACAATTTCATCTACGAAAGAGTACTAAGACATGAACTAGGATTTTCTGATAAATAAAAGGTGTCTCATTTCAAAGCACAAAGATTCTTTCAAAGTCGGTGCTTGCAACCAGTAGAGGAGGAGACAACAAACCATGAAGGCTACCCGACCATTTTCAAGGTCGGAAAGTCCAATGAGATAAAAGTGGACCACCTTTCGGTCTCATAACCTACCAAACATGTTTGCTACACTGTATGAGCAGAACTAGGTGAGAACCAAATCAAGGGTCAGGCCAGAAATAGAAGCATGAAAGGGTCCAAAGGATTCTCTGTGCCTTTGGCTAACTTGGTTCAATTTTATGTGATTTTTAGTGAACCGGTTGGAACTAAGGCAATCTAATATCCTCAGTAAATGAAGGTAGGGGTGGGGAGAGCTAATGGAATCAGAGAAAGAGAGCCAAACCAGAATTGCGACAACCTCCCAATCTACAATAAAAAAACATTGACATGAAATATAAGGAGCCCAAAGGACTGGTCTCAAAGAGCAGTTGTAAAAGCGGCATCAAAAGGTAGAGATCATCTATCATTTGTCTTGAAGGTTCCCAAGCAGAAGTGTTGATCAATAAGATTACACATAGCAGGCAGGGAAGTTAGTGGACAGGTTGGCCTTCATTAGGCTCTAGGAATAAATGGTGTTGCAGGTGGATTAGGAGTTCCCAATGATACAGTCCTTATTTCCAACAGCAGGAACAATTTCCAAGAAGTTAGCATCAAGGAGGATGAGCTTTAGAGGGTATATAAGGACATGTAACAAGAAGTGAGAAATTGTTCCAAACGATGTCACAGTGAAATATATGTGTTATCCTCCAGCATACAAAGAGTTGAATTGAAGTGAGATTAGTTTGCAGTGCTTAAATGTCGACAATTCAGATACCTAGGCTCAATGTTTCATGAGAACCGCATGATAGATGAAGATATAATAAAAAACTAAAAAAGAATGGTAAATGGAGAAGTAATAGCAGAGTGTTATGCAATAGAATGATACCTATCAATGGTGAGTGAATATTGGACCTCTAAATCCAACATATCCACAATATGGGTGTCACAGAAATGCAAGAGATAGGATAGATGTGCAATCATACAAGATTAAAATAAGAGAAGGTTGTTTAAAATGGTATAGTCATGTTCTAATGTAGACCTCCATCATGGTTTGTAAGTGTGAAACCATGATCGTTAAAAGTGTTTAAAAGGGACAAAGTACACCTAAAATGACAAAGAAGTAAGTGTTGAAAGACCTAAAATCTCTTGGAGTTCATGCAGACTTGGCAAAAAGTAGAATATGATCCATATAGGCGATACCAACTAGTTGAGATGAAAACCCACTCTAACTGGTACGCTACCATTACTCCAATATCTGCCACGAGTTCTTTTCTTGTTGAAGAAATTGTATGCCAGTAGACAATGAAGAGAACTTTTAGGGTTAAAGAACCTAATATATTGAATATTGGAGTGAGACACATCTAAAAGGAGCAAACTAGATAATGAGAATTCATGTAGCAGACCCCAACAAGCTTATGGTTAAGTTTTAGTTATTGCATTTTTTCAATTGAAATAGTGAGGAGATGTTATGGAATGCATGAATCAATTCTATCTATACGGTAATGTGAGGGCAGTTTTAAGTCATCAATTATAGTCCTACTCCAACAAGAGTTGGTGCAACAGATACCAAGGACTTCCGATCCGTCGGAGTTAGAGAACGTATACAAAATCATGGCGAAGTTTCTTAATTAAACATACTTACATGGAATATAAGATATTATGATCAAATCAAAACAAGTTCAAAACATTCCTCTATTTTTCCCATGAACAAAATAGTTTATGATCTAGTCAATATTTCATATTCCATGTAAATAGAACAAATTGATTTCAAGTTTTTAGACTCTATTTTACCATGCTCAACAAAATAAATTATCTTTTAGGTCTTCAATCCCACATGCTATATCATTGTATAGATTGTAATGTACATTAATTATTTGGCCCTCTTTTTGTAGGAACAGTTAACTGGATAAAGTAAACTATCAAAATAAATACTTTAGACCATAAGCATCACTTCCAGACCATCAATGACTACATACAACTCAACTCAAAGAATAGAGTATTCACTAATATTCTGATCCAAAAAAACCCCTATCTTTTGACGCGCGTGAAGATTATACTCATCTAGCAATTAGAATTAGGACAGATAAAGAACCATAGTCTTAAGTTACAGGAAAGAAGTAAAAAAACAAATTATCAAATAAACAGTGTTAAAGTTAACCGTGTTGAGAACCCAATTTTATAAACACCGAGTCCTAAAATTAGTAACTTTTGGCTGCCATATGCATTGAGAAAGACGAGAATAGCTAGAATTCTAAAACAATAAGGGTACAACCAACAATCAATAAAATTTAGCCAAATAAATGGAAATTGCCAAAGAGATGATGGGATAATTTGACAGTAACATAAACTCTCTTTTCTCTATGGAAAGTAAAGAGGCTAAAGGTGAAGTTTAAGCACAATCTTACTCTACGCAAAGAACTTAACGTTGATGCAGATAGCTAGGAGCTTAAATCATATGATCATATGAGAGTTAATACTTGTTCAAGATGATAAGAATAACAACAAGACAACAGCTTAACCATGAGAAGCGTACCTCTGTTTGGTTGTCTGTTGCCAACTCCATAACTACCAACATAACCTGAAGAATTTTGAGGTGACATGTCAGAAGGTCCATTGCCTAGTCCATAACCAAGAGAACCGGTTGTATCCTGCTCAGAATTTGAAGGACGCCAAGTGTGATCATCATATCCCAAACCACTACCATAGAAATCAGCAAAAGCGCCCCCATCATAACTACTCCTGGATCCTGATGACATAGCGGCTCCACGTTTTGTGACGTTTCTGCCATGGCTTCCTGCCAACCCATATATGCTGTCACCATTCACGTATCCAAGATTTCCATTTTGGCTAGAAACATTTCCTCCGCCTTGAGAGGAAATTGATGAACCCCAAACTCCACTGTTGCTAAAGTTTCCTCCTCCAATGTTTCCACTTCCAGATACTAAAAAGTTGCTAGAGCTTGTCGAGTTCGTCCCATGGTGCAGTCCTCCATCACCCCATAAATTGCGATTTGCTGAGTTCAAGAAAGAAGCGTTTCCTCCTCCACTTCCTCCGTCAAACCCAATGCCACCACCAAGTCTGCTTGAGCTATAATATGGATTCAGTCCCCGTCCATAGCTTAAACTACTGTTAACATTTGCACTACCCCCATATCCTGGGCTCAGGCCTGGTTCAAAGTTAAGACCCATACCATAACCAGAACCAAATGGAGTAAAGACACTCCTACCCCCAGTGATGGGGCTAAATCTACCATCCATACCGACTCCATATCCTCCAACTGTATTTGGAGAGTATCCCTGTGCATACCCATCAAGGAAGTTATTCATCCTATTTAATCCATAGCTGTACCGACCAAGTGGGCTTTGGCTAGGACCTGGGGATAACTCTTTGGGGACAGCGCGCTTGACCTCAACCATTTTATCATTCAGCTCATGGTAAGACTTGAGCAAGACTTTATCCACTGCATCCTCTGAATCATAAGTGATGAATCCAAATCCTCTAGGCCTTTGAGTGTTATGATCATACATAACTACTGCATCTGTGATTGTTCCAAATTGCTCAAAATACTGCTTAAAGGCAGTCTCAGTGACAGTGGATGCTAAACCACCAACGAATATCTTTCTTGTACGTCCTGGACCAGGACTAGGAGAACCATGAATACTAGGACTGCTTCTACTTGTCGTGCTCTGGTCATCCCGTGGAACTGCCCTCTTTGCTTCTACCTGTAAAATGAGGATTGTAAGAAATCTCGGGTAAATGAAGTAACTAGAGATCTAAAGTTGTGCATTTCTGGCACTCAAAGCTCAGATCAAAGTAGAAGACCAGAAAAGTTTGATGACAAAATGCTATAAAAGTAAGATTAACAATCAGCATTGCTTGAGAACATCAACGATACCATGAAGGCCCAGAGCATTTGGTTAAATATTACATCATTTTGGTTATATCTTCATAACACTGTCATGCTAAGCTGTGTTCTAATAAAATAAAACCAAATTGAGAAGAATTTAGCAAACTTAAAGATCTTACCATCCTGCCATCAATGTTGTGTTTCTCCTTAACTACCCTCTCAGCAGCAGCAGGATCAGCAAAGACCACAAAACCGAAACCACGAGCACGGCCAGTAGTCCTATCCTTCATAATTACAGCTTCTACAACCTCCCCATAAGTACTAAAATACTCTTTTAGACGGTCATCGTCTGTGTCCCATGAAATCCCACCAACGAATAACTTACCAAGATCAACTTGCATTTTCCTACAATACCAAAATCAATAGTCATGAAATACTCATCTCCAAACTTTCCACTCAACATTATGCAACTTCAAGCCCAAAAAAAAATTAAAGATTTTAAAACCAAATACCATTTGCTCATAGAACAACCCAACAACAACAACATAACCACCAGTCGGGTCTGTGGAGATTAGTGTGCACGCACACCTTACCCCTACCTCAGAAGGACCTCAGTTCAAAAAAAAAAAGAAATGACAAAGCATTCTTACTACATCATCACAAGAACAAACCCATTTTGCAGAAAATGAGCACCTCAAAGTAAATCCAAAATACAACATTAAATTCCACATCCATTACTTAACAAAAATGATATACAGATTAAGGAAACAACAATCAAAACAGTAAAGAACATACCTTTTTTACTGTGAAGTACAATGAAGAGCTTCAGAGACACACAACAATCTGTAACTGATCCAATAAGTATCAGATTCAATCAAACTAAACGGATCAAAACAATCCAACAATGAAAAATGATTTCATCAAAACTTTTTTCATAAAAAAAATAATTAACAAATACCCAAATCAAGAATCTATATTTTCAACAATACCCATATGAGAAATCACCCAAATCAAGATCTACAGAGGAGGCACAGTAACTAGAACCGAGGGCGATGTTCTTCCTCCTCTATATTAGCCCTCTTTACTTTTCTGTTCCCACTGTTCTTTTTTCAAGATTTTATTTTTTTTCTTCAAGATTTTGTACACACTATGATAACAATAACAGATTGATTCAACCCTTTTAAAAAGTTTTGATTTTGATGATTAAATTAATTTTTTTTATTTTTTTAGTTTAATTTTTTTCAATCTTTTTTTTGCTAAGAACAAGAAGAAAGGAGAATATATGTGGTAATGAGAGAGAAAATTTTGGTGTGATTTGATCTAAAGGATTTGGTTTTGCTTGTCCTCCAATCTCCTTCCTTATATATATACTTTTTGTGAGAAAATTTGATGTAATGTAGAAGGAAAATGAGAGAAGAGAATTTGTTTTGAGTTTTGAAGTTTTTCGTGGTTTTGGTTTGTGATGTTTTGATAGATGAAGGGGTTGTGAATAATAAAAGAAACTTTTCATTGTGGACCAAAAAGAAAAATGGACCAAATCTAATAAAGGGTAAAAAATTTACTGTATTATTTTTATTGTAATAAAAACTTTGAGCTAAGTTCAATTTGCAAATAATTTATAATTGAAATTTTGTGTGTATTATTTCAACCTCAATTTGAAATTAGTTACTTGACCATCAAGAAAGGTAGATGGATGGATGAATTATGGACTATGGTAAATACGTATTTGTATCAGATGTTTATATCGAATTAATTTAATTTATTATAGTTTATTGATTTGATGAACAAAAATATACATTAATTGACCAAAATTAAGTGATAATTGTTTATATTCAAATATATGTCATGCAATCATTGATTTGATGTTAACATATGATGCAGACGATTGTCTTACCAATGGGATATCTTTGTTTTTTTTATTTTTGCATTGAAATTCATGGAATAAAGAAAAACATAATACATAAATATGACGTTTAACTTGGTTTTGGCTGACATCTATGTCTTAAAACTTAAGATGTAGACACTTAAATTTGTATAAAATTGAACAAGTAGACACACACGTTCTACATGACATAATACATGAAGGATGCCACATATGACACAAAATTGGCATGCAGGACGCCACGTAATACAAATGTGTCTATTTGTTCAATTTTATACAAGTTTAAGTGTCTACTTGTGCATACCCAAAGTTAGAGGACGTAGAAGTCAGTTGAGATCAAGTTAGAGAACATGTTTATGCATTATGCCATAAAGAAATATGGATGATTGGACGTGAGTTCTAAAACTAGATGGTTAAATAAAAAAGAAGAACAACAATAACAATAATGTAGTGTAATTCCATAAGTGAATTTGAAGAGGGCACGAGTATACAAAATTTATCTTTGTAGGATAGAAGGATTGTTTTTCGATAGAACCTAGACTCAAAAGAAAAGTTATCAAAATAGGATGGCGAGAAAAAAGAATGACACCTAATTAGCAAGATACAAAGTAAATGACCCAACAAATAATAATACACATAGAAGAATAAAAACGACTCAATTTTTTTTTTTTTAAAAAAAAAAGGTAGAAAAACTTATTGAAATAGCATTTTAAGTATAAGTAATAATTTTCAATCACAAAATTTTATTAAAGATTAATCAAATATGTCATTGGGACCAATAAAGTCAAGATAAAATTCCTTGACCTAGTGAAAACAACCTTGCGCCTTTTCATTACAAATATACAAGAAATACACATTTAAATTTAAATATTAGAATATTATATTTAGATTTGAATGTCAAATGATTGAAGTTATTCATTTTATCAACATATGAATATACATGACTTGTCTTTAATAAAACAAATAGTAAATACAAAATTTAGATAAAATATTAATTAATTAATATATCATAGTTTCTTTTTATGGCGATCAATTAAACACTATATTATTTTATTCATAATTTTATGACTAATTATTCCAATGTCATCCATCAAACTATCCTTAGGGATCATTTGGTTTGAAACTAGGAGATAACATGATTACAACCATGAAACCACAATAAAAATGGCTTCTTCTGTATGAAATAAGTTATGCAGATTATAATTTTGAATTTAATATCAATTCTACTAAATACCTTCGATTAAATGTAATAACTATAACATACCTAATTTAAACACACAAAATAGTTTTGGAGAGAACAAAATATATTCAGACCTTAACTTTATTTTTGTGGTGTGTAAAGATTGTTTGATAAATGCTCAACTCAAAAAAGGAGTAATCAAAGGACGAATGAAGAAAAAATAATAACAAACTAACAAGAAGTACCTAACAAATAAAACAATAGAAATACTAATAAAGATTGGAAAATAAGATCTTATGTGAAATACTAAGGGCTCATTCGGTATGACAGATCAGGAATAACTAATGTTGGAATTTTGTTTAAATTAAATTATTAATATAAGTTTTTTCTTCAACGAAGAGGTGTCCTTTGAATAAAAGAGTGTCCCTTTTCATTTTTTTAGTTGGTGTCTTTTAAATTAAAGGACGTGTCTTTTCATTCTATGGTTAGCACAAATTTTATTCAAATCCAATTACTAGAGATTCACAAATAACCTTTTTAGAGAATACATTTCTTTACAACATTCTCAATAGAAATCTTTTCTTCTCCAAAGGATCAAGTCTTCAAGTTCTTGCTTTCTAATAGGATTTTTTCATTATTTGCTTAGTGCAAAAATTTATAGGCTCGTCATATCCACTAATTTTTTTTACATATAATCCCATAGTAATCTCGTGGAGGAAAGAATGCAAATATCGTTTTAGGAAAGCGTCTTACACATGTTTCAAGCCTTCAATTTTGTGTTCTTTATTCATATTATCAAACTTTCATCTTAGTGTTCTTCTTCATATAAATTGTGTCATTGATATATATTTTCCAACAACTGATTACAAATTTAATTTAGGATGAGCTTTTCACATGTTTGGTTGGACAAAATCACATAATAACTTATCCCAAATTTTCTAGGATTATTGTGTTTATTTTTATCCCACATTAAAAGTGGATGACAATGCTCTTCTTATTAACTGCTATATTTTCTTCTTCTGTCACTTGAGTTGATGCAATTGAGTTAATGGTCTTTCATAAACAACATATTTACCTCTACAAGGTAATGATAAGGTCTTCGTACAAATCATCCTTCCCATATTTCATTTAATGAGATTTCACTAGGTATGTTGTAGTTGGATTGAAAGTGGATAACAGTCATGAGATAAATAAGTCATAATGATTAATCCCGAAATAACTTATTTCCTAACTAAAGGAGCCCTAAGTGCTAACTAAGTAATACTTTCCATCAAATATGAGATAAATTTAATCTCAAATTCTTTTCCCAAATAAATCACCTAATCCCTCCAACCAAACCACCCCATCGAAAAAGTCCAATATTTATCAATTTTCCCTCCAAATTTTTTTAAAAAAAAACAAAAATTCATATGCCTTTTGACTCTTTCCTCCCAAAAATTCAAAACCAAACCCCTTTTATATATAAAACTTGAAATCCATTCTTTATCTTCATCTTTCACAAATTTACAATCTCAGCTTTATTTTTTGTTAACCAATCTTCACCATGTCGTTTTGTTCTTCATCCCTGAAAAACACAGTTTCTGTATCCAATGGATCAGATCAAAGAGGTCATAATCATCTTCCTTCCGGCGAAATCCATGTAATTTTTGGCCCTATGTTTGCCGGTAAAACTACTGCTCTTCTTCGCCGCGTCAATTCTGAATCCAAACTGGGCAGGTACCAATTTTTTATAAGCTTTAGAAGATATTCTCTTCGTTCCAATTTAAGTACGGTAGTTTGACTGAATATGTAGTTTAAGAAACGCTGATAGACTTTTGGATCTCGTGGTTTTAAATATAAAAAGATCCATTCTTTATGGGATGAGTTTAGATGGAGTAACTTGGGTTGGTGAGTTGGTGAGGCTAGCGGTGGATTCAGGATTTAAGCGGTATGATTTCAATGTTTAAGATTTCAAGTATTGAACCTATTATATATTTTTTTAAATTGTGGGATTAGAGCTATTATTTGTTGCAATTTAGTATATTTTTACATATATATATATATATATATATGATTTGGTTAGAAAATATTGGGTTTAGATGAACTCGGTCACACAACAAATCAACAACCATGGTGTGAGGGTTCATAAAGCTGGTTTCAGTTACTTTGTTTAGAATTGGAGTGTTGTAATAGTACTAGTAGTAGTTTCAAGCTGTTTGATTCTGTTTAAGTGTATATACCTTTTTTCAAAAAAACAAGGAAACTTTTTGCTCTTTATGTTCCAATTTTATGTTGTAGTATTACTATTGTGGAATGTTAAGATTTTAATGTGTCAATCTCTATAGAACAATTGATATTGTTGTAGACGTTTGACGTTTTGAACGTTGATCTGTTAAAAGTTGAAGTAGTTTCTATGTTAAATTTGGGTGATTGCTTTCCATACTTGTTTTTGTGATATAACTTGGATTCTTCAACTAGAAATGTGGTGATGATCAAGTCAAACAAAGATACGAGGTATGCAGTAGATGCAGTGGTGACACACGATGGGACGAAATTTCCATGTTGGTCATTGCCTGATCTATCATCTTTCAAACATAGATTTGGTCCAGATGCATATGAAAAGGTGCAGTCCTTTTCTTCTCTCCTTGTGCTTTACCTGTACGTAAAGCAAGTGCCGTATCAAAGAAGTAATGGCGGAAACAATTAAGAAAAAATGAAGTAGCAAAAGCAAATAATACGATAACTGAAACAATGAAAATAACATGTAATACTAAAATTGAAAAATATGATAGTAGGAGAGTAATAATAGCGTTACTGATAAAGGGACTCGATAACACTTAACTACCTACTAATGTTCTACTCTATTCCTTGACCTCCACATCAAGAACTAAAACTTAGTACCTATTCTTGATATTCTAGACTTGTGTTCCTAGAAGATCTAGTGTGTTATTTTCAATTTAAGGCAATCCGGTGCACAAAGCATCTTGCGTTTACATAGGTTATGAGGAAGGCATGCACTCTAAAGAGGGTGTAATGTAGGTAGCCTACCCTGATGCAAGATTTCACAGTTCGAACTTATAGACAACTTTCCATTCATAAAATTTGTGAAACGTGTATGTAATACGTAAGCAAGGATGAATTATAGTAACTTGCATTGTTCCAAGGCTCCCTTTGTGTTATTTTCTGTTTTAAGTCTTGAAAATGTATTTGACTGTGTATGAGTAATCAGATTCTTTTGTGGTTGCAACCATGTCGATCAATTTGGAAAATCCATGATGTAAAAAAGAAAGGGTCTACTTTCTTACATCACTTAGAATTAAATTCTTGGAGTATGGGGTTTCCTTCCCTTCACTCTTTTATGTGATGGGGAGAAACTAAAGGTTTATATTAGATATGCCGAGTTTTTTATTTGTAGTTTGTTTGTCGTTTAGCCTAGTAGCGAGGACTCTCCACCTATAACCGTTAAGTCATGCATTAGAGTCACCAAGTGTCAGGATTTGCCGTAGCCAAAAAAATCCAGTGGGAAGGGGAAGAGTTGAGCATATAGACAAGGTGAATCTCTTGGATCAGATGTATTGACGTTATGAAAGAACAACCTTGTCTAGCTTACAATGAAGATACTAATAATGTAGATGTAATTCTTGCTCTTCATTGTTTTGCAGTCCATTTCTGGTTAGCTATGATTTATTCCTCATCGAATCTATTCGTTAGCAGGTTGATGTGATTGGCATTGATGAAGCTCAGTTTTTTGAAGACCTTTATGATTTCTGCTGCAATGCTGCTGATATTGATGGGAAGATTGTAATTGTTGCTGGCCTAGATGGTGATTACTTAAGGTATTTGTTGAATTTAACCACTCATTTATTTCTATCATTATGTTTTGAGTGTCATAATTAGCACTATTCTAATGACAATTCGCGCTTGCTTGTTACAGGAGGAAATTTGGCTCAGTCCTTGATATTATTCCAATTGCAGATACCGTTACAAAGTTAACAGCAAGATGTGAATTATGTGGCAAACGCGCATTTTTTACCTTGAGAAAAACTGATGAAATGCAGAAGGAACTTATAGGTGGTGCTAATATGTACATGCCAGTCTGTCGACAACACTTTGTCAATGGAAAATCCATCATGGTATCCACGAAAAAGGTCCTCGAATCTCATCAAATGCAGATTGAACTAGTTCCAGAGAAACCCCTAGTTGCTTAGTAACACTTCTAGCTTGTGTGTGTGTATATAGAGAGATGTTATTTGCTCCGTACAATATAAAATGTCGTTCAGTGTTTCATTTAGTCTGTTGCAACTTATGAAGCAAACTCACTATTCTTGTCAATCTTCACTTGTTGATTAATCAGATTTCAGGTACACTCACCACAAATTGGTTCACTAACAAAGCTCGAGACCCTCTGCATCTCGGACAACCACTTATATGGTTCCATTCATGTAGAAACAGGAAAACTCACCAATCTTGTTGAAGCTTGTCTTAAGAAAAACCAGTTAACAGGCCATAACCCTCGCGGAAATAGGTAACTTGCTTAGTACAAAATTGTTCTATTCTTATGAAGTCATTCGAGCATTGAAGCTTCCACACAAACAATCTTTCTGGTCCGATTCCAATAACTATAGATGAATTAACTTAGCCCAAACGTCTATACCTTTACGCTAACCATTGAGAAACTTGCAAACATTCAATCTCCGCGACAACAAACTTTCTGGTTCCATTCCTATTGAAATTGCATATCTGGATAACTTGGTTAGGCTGGCAATGGATGCAATCAGGCCATTTGCTAGAGGATATTTTGTTAGGTGCATGTTAGATCCTCCGAGGATATCGCGTTTTTGAAGGATCTGACAACATCTTTTAGAGAATTTGAACTACCTAGGAGCTAATGGAATATGACTTTTTCAGTTTCCCTACACTTGTATCGTTTAACCAACACCATTTTGGTGCTAGATTTTAATGAAATATCTATATCATGTGCGTCTAAATCATATATTTTTTTTACTAGATCAATATAGTTAAATGTAAATTAAGGACGATAGCATGATGAATCAAAAAGTTTTGTGTAAGGTAATTACAATATTTAAGCTAAGGTAGAGGGCGATAAAACTAAAACAACTAGGAAAAAAGGTAGAAGATCTATATTTGTTCGTTTTGTTCTTATAAATAGATGTTTCATTGTTTAAAAGGTGTTTTTGAGATCACTTAATCATCATAGAAATTTTTAAGTGAAATTACATACACATACTTCAATATCGCGATTGCTTGTATTAATTCACTTTCATTGTTACTATGACTACAATTAATTGTTTTAGATCTTAACTAATTATGTTATCGATAAATAAGATGCATAAATAGAGTCATTTATTTACCGAGAGAACAAATTTACTAAATATTAACATTCTAATCGATCATTTGGTTGTTGATTTGGATCGGAGGCGAGTTATGCAAATATCAAATCACGCATAAGTAATGTTACCTTTAATAGTTGGTTAGAAGGAAATCTATTCATACATAAAATTATTACGATATTTGATTTGCAATTTGTAAATTTGCATAAACAAACATATACTCTATAAGTTATTAGAGAATTTATGTATTATTTTACCTTAAAAGATAAGATGGAATAACTAATAGTACAACTAAACTCTGCAGAAAATACTACATAAATTCCCTCATAACTAATTCATATATTACGAATACCAACATAAATCTAACCAGCTAACAAACGACTCCCAAATAACTAAGAATATGATACTCTAAACACATAATTTCTTAAGAGACGTATAAACCAGTAAAATAAGTAATAACTATGTTATAATCCCAACTAATTAAAGTTGACTACAACCAACATACATTAAAACACCATTACTGTAAAATAAAGAAGAAGTCAAAAATGAAATAGTAATTAAGGAAAAAGTCAAAAACCAATTTTATAAAAAAAATATTTTTGACTATAATTTATACCAATCACCATCTAACACGTGTCCTTAGTAGGAAAAACCATTTAGGAAATATTAGTTCCCCTTTCACATAAATCATAAAAAAGCAATCTTTACCAATTTCAATGGCCCCTTCAAAAAAGTTTGTTAACCAAATCCAACGGCTGAGTTCACTCTAATCCAAAAGTTGAACAAGTAAATTTAGATTCTTGATTACTAGTACTAATACTTTTGTATTAGTTTTTTTTTTTGGTTTTTGGTTTTTGGTTAACTCTGTGTAGGTAGTAGTACTTGGTCCAAGTCAATGAACAGCTACCCCTTTTTGAGTTTCTCTGTTGGTTGATAAGAAAGAATCAAGAAACCCCAGGTGAAAATTGGGGAAAAATTAAGCAGGAAGAAGAAGAAGGTACGGATTATTAATTATTTTGTGATTTTTCAGTTTTTTTTGTCTGATGTTTTATTGAGTGTTGTAGAATGTTGTTGTGTTGTAGAGCTTATTTTGTTGTGAATATGGGGTTTTGAATTGATGGGTTTTATGAAAAATTGATTCTTTTGCTTTGTTTTTGTACTGCTGTTTCTGGGTTTCTGTTTTTTTTTTAGAGTTTTGTAGAATTGTGATATGTTGTAGAGCTAATTATATTGTGAATTTGGAGTTTTTGAATTGATGGGTTTTATGAAAAAATGATTCTTTTGTTTTTGTACTGCTGTTTCTGGGTTTATGATGTTTTTTTTAGAGTTTTGTAGAATTGTGATATGTTGTAGAGCTTATTATATTGTGAATTTGGGGTTTTGAATTGATGGGTTTTATGAAAAATTAATTTTTTTTCTTTGTTTTTGTACTACGGTTTCTGGGTTTCTGATGTGTTTTTAGAGTTTTGTAGAATTGAGATATGTTCTAGAGCTTATTTTATTGTGAATTCGGGGTTTTGAATTGATGGGTTTTGTCCAGTTTGGCTTTCAATTCTTTACCTTTTGTGTTACTGTATCTGGGTTTCTAATGTTTTCTAGAGTGTTGTAGAATTTCGTTACGTTCTAGGGATTATCATCTTTTGAATTTGGAGTCTTGAGTTGATGGGTTTTTGTCTAGTTCCTTTTTTTTGTAGGTAGGGGAAGGGGAAAGGGAAACGGGGGAGGGGGTTACAATGTGAGGAATCGAACCTTCATCAACAAGGGGAAAGTTTAGGTAACCAACCAATTGAGCTGATAAGATTTCCGATTGGTTTTTGTCCAGTTTGGCTTTCAATTCTTTTGTTTTCTGTGTGCTACTGTTTTTGGGTTTCTAATGGTTTCTCGAGTGTTGTAGAATTTCGTTACGTTCTAGGGATTATTATTTTGTGAATTTGGGTCTTTGAGTTGATGGTTTTTTTTTTCTAGTTCAGTTTGATTTTCGATTCTTACATTTGGTTGTGCTACTGTTTCTGGATTTCTAAAGTTTTTTGGAGTGTTGTGGAATTTCGTTATGCTCTAGGGCTTATGCTTATTAAAGACTCGTGCTTTAATGAGTACTTGATATCGCTTTATGGTTTTAGAATTTGCTATGTTTATGGTGCTAGTTATTCTCCTTTCTGATTGATTTTTGCATCCTTTTGAGTTGTTGGTAAGACTCTAGCAGGAAGGTGTTGAGCACAAGGTTTTTGTGGTGAAAACCCAATTTTTCTTCATAAACATATGTAGTCATTGCTAAAATGGAATGCCGATAAAGTGTCCCAAGATTTGCTTTAGAGTTCATGTTGCTTCGCGTGATCATGAAAATTGATTGGTTCGCTGTGTTCATGGCGCCATATAGGAAAATTCCTAGATTGCTAAGTCCTTTTTCTAGTCATTTCCAAAAGAAACAGCGTAGAATTTGGTTATCTCGTCAATGACACCAATCCCATTTCTGACATGTCATGTCATATAATAACACAGTTTTTCATGGTTATAACTTCTGAAAATGGCGTTCTGTATCGACTTTCTATAACCTTTAGGATACCTACTTATATAGTAAGTTCCAACTGCACAACAACAACTTAGATGGTCATACCACCCTATTTTATCCGTTTTCTTTTCTTTTCTCTCTTTTGCACTTCCTTGTGGCTTCACTTATCAAGTGGGACTAGTTCAGCTCTTCACATTCATTGATCTTGAATTGACCACTGTTTTGGTTTGTGTACAGCGATGGGAAATGTTCAAGTAATATCATAAATTGTTCGTCTACAAATGTCAGTACTCTCACCAGAAAGCAGTTGTAAATTATTACTACTGTTCCTTTCAACACATAAATCCTAGCTAAGATATAATACAAAAATTGCTTTGGACTTATGAAAAGAAAATGAGAAGGAAACTACATATTTTGCATGACATGTTAATTATTTTTCCAGTTATATTCCTCCTTTCTAGGTGAAGAAATGTGTAGAGAAAGGAAAATTTAGGGCATCGTTTGCAGTATTCGTGGTTGTAATGATTAAAGAAATACAAATATGCATTGTCATTGTGCTTAAGTAAGATATTTCTTCAGTAATGAGAAATGTACTAGAAGAAAAGTTCAGATAATGAAACATGTGTAGTTTGTAGATTGCAAAATGTAGGTAGCTTTCTCTTCTTTCCTTTTCAGTAGTTTACTTCCCAGTTTGGCAGACTTATTTTTGCTGCCGAACCCGTGTCGACACAACAGAGGTGCGGATACGGGATTCGGTCAACCCACATAGGATAGGACTAATTTTGGGGGAAAATTGAGATTTTGATTTCTCAAAATAAAAGATAAAACATATTTAAGACATGGGAAATGGCATACCTTCAATCTTTTTTTTAGGTTTTCCTCTTGGTCAATGTTTGCTATTTATAGATGTTTCTTTTTCATCAAAAAGAGGAATAATTTCTAAATTAATTACTAGCATGTTCATTTTTTGAGTATTAAAATATGTTTTTTTAATGTGCATCTTGGAGGTTTAATTCTACAACATATAAGTTTTCCAGAGAATATCTCTCAAACATTAGAATGTCTTTATAGCTCCACTTTTATAATTTCGAATTTTTTTAACCGAATCCTTGCACGAGTATCCAAACCTGGATCTGTACCCCCGTATCTTAAAATTTAGATGTTGCCGAATCCTACCCTCGGATCCGCATCCGTGTTGGGTATCCGCACCTAAGTCTGAGCAACTTGTCGGTCACTACTGTCAACAGAATGCTTCCTTTCCCCTGAACTTCTATGTTTTTCTATTCTCAGGTCCTTGGCACTATTTATTCTTCATGTTCAAATAGATCCAAATTCAATAACTGTTGAACTGTTAAATCACAGCTTCTATATTCCTGCTAATTACTTTTTAAAAAAAAATGCACAGCATGATAACTGGAATATGAATTTGTAAGCCCATATACTTGTGCTTTATTTCCCTGCCAAAAGTGTGTATAATTTGGTACTCATGATTCAAAGACCTTCTTTGCACAGGATAATGGGTACCCCTAAAGAAGAGGCGACGGATGAAGTTTTCTCCGAGAATTTAGAGCAGAAGCCGGACCCTGACCCTGCAACCAGCAAATTAGAGTTAAAAGCCGATGTTGTTTCTGGTGAACTGCAGAAGAGGCTGAGTCAATGTGATAAAGGGATTAATGTGTCACAATCCAATCAAGAAGCTATTTCTCTTTCTAGAGTACAAGAGAACCAGTCAGAAAATGCGCAGAAGCAACAGGGTGTTAAGAGTGAGGCTGATGCATCTGGATCTAGTCAACTTTCTAGTTTACCAAAGGACTCAGATGCAAAATCATGTGGATCAGAATCTAGTGTAAAAGACAAAGTGGTTTCCGTGTTATCTGGTAAGGCTTCAAATTCTTCAGATCAAATGCGAAGTTCGAACATGGAGGTTTTTGTATCACAGTCTGATCTACAACGAGTAAGTTATACCATAAAGCGTGAGAAAGCTTTGGATAAGTTGCAACCAAGGCGGAATCCTGACACTAGTGCCCATGGGTTGACGTCTGATCAAGGAACGACTCTCCTCAAGGCACCTGAAAAACCATCGGAAGATGGATATAACTGGCGAAAATATGGTCAGAAGCTTGTGAAAGGAAATGAGTTTACTCGGAGTTATTACAAGTGCACATTCCCTAATTGTCTAGCAAAAAAGCAAGTGGAGAGATCACATGACGGGCATATTACAGATATCCACTATATTGGGAAGCATGAACATCCGGAAACTTTAAGTGTTCCCCAGATGTCCCCCGAGTATGTACTCCCTTTGCAAATGAAACGACCAGATATTCCAATTATCACTGCATTAGAAGGTACCCTAGATTGCTGAGTAAATTATGAGTTTCTTTGACCTACTTTCTTTACTAATTTTATAAGTGACATTTATCAGCTGAAGGTGAGAAATCTTCTACTCCCCGAGAAACATGTGAACCTAGTAAGCCATCAGAATCCCCGCTTGCATTGGACATTGTATCAGCTTGTGATAGTGTGAAAGTTACGCCTTTGAAGCGACATAAATTGGAAAATGAGGTCGATAAGGGTGATGGTCCAGACTCAAAAAAACAGTATGTTGAAGCCCAAGCTGTGTTTGTCTTTGCCTTTTCAGGTCTAGATACTCTTCTAAAATTAATAGTTGTATAATTGTTTTGCAACAGAAAAAAGGACACAGTAGCTACGGATGATACTCCACCTATTAAGTCCCATAGTGAACCTCGACACATTGTTCAGACCGTGAGCGAAGTAGATATAATCAACGATGGTCAGCGCTGGCGCAAATATGGGCAAAAAATTGTCAAAGGCAATCCAAATCCGAGGTACATATAATTAATTCTTCAAACATATATGCACAAATTTGGTATGCCCATGCCTGAAGATTCCTTTATCGGCACTTTTGAATATCAGGTGTTATAATTCCTCACTATCTGTTTTTTGATCCTCAGTATATTTTGCTGCAGTGCTGTTACATAGTAGTCTCTTGATACGTATAATGTTGTCACTGATAGTAAAATTTAGAAACTAGACTATTGGTGGAAAAAATATCTTTTTTTTTTGGTTCACTTCCATTTCTTGCAATTATTGATAATCTGGAAAGATGGATTTAAAATGAAGTTCTGCTCACTTGTAATCCAGCAAATTATGATTTCTGCAGTCAGTTATGTATACCATGTTTTTGCTTACTCCTTTGTTTGGATTGATAAGGTGCAAAGAGAATTCAACAGTTGTCAGGCATGAGTCGAATAGTTTCTGTTCCTGTCAAGTATGAACTACGCTTGTTTTCTATAAGCGTGATTATAGTACATGAGTGATTGCTAAATGGATCATATTTTGCAAACAATTGCTATAGTTGTTAAAATTTTACATTCAGTCTATCTACTTTAAATAAATGATCTTAGGCCATATCTACTTGTAAAGAAATGGATCTTAGGCCATCTAGGGAGACCACCCATTCCTTTCTTAATCCGATGTTGGACTCTTCAACACTCCAGAAGTGTATTGATACAATGACATAATACATAAATATGCCCTTTAACTTGGCTTCAGCTGACATCTATGCCCTTCAACTTTGAATGTGCACAAGTAGGCACTTAATCTCATATAAAATTGAACAAGTAGACACACTTGCGTTTTATGTGTCATAATACATGTAGGACACAAATTTGCCATGTAGGACGCCACGTAGGTCGAATGTATCTATTTGTTCACTTTTATACAAGTTTTAGTGCCTACTTATGAACATCCAAAGTTAGAGGGCATAAATGTCAGTTGAGGCCAAGTTAAAGGGCATGTTTATGTGTTATGCCTAATACAATCCATTATCAATAACAACATACCTAGTGAAAGAATTTTTTATATTTTGTAGTCCATGTGAGGTTTCCACTTTGTGTGTTGCTTTGATTACTTGTTTCTTATTTTGGTAACATGTTTGTCAGCTTTCAACCCTCTCTGAAATGCTTTTCTTTCTCTAATGCCAACTTCTCCATCTGTAGGAGTTACTACAGATGCTCAGTTGCTGGTTGCCCTGTGAAGAAGCACGTGGAGAGGGCATCCCATGATCCAAAATTAGTCATTACAACATATGAAGGACAGCATGTCCACGATTTCCCAACTTCTAGGGCTATAAACCAAATTTCAGTGGCACCTGATGCCGGTACAGCAGGCATTCGTGAAGATTCCAGAATTGAATCAGGTGAAAAGAAACATGTCTTAGAGTCCAAATCTGAATCAGGTGAAAACAAACATATCGGAGAGTCCAAAACTGAAGCAGGTGAAAACAAACATGCCAAAGAGTCCAAAGCCGAATCGGGTGAAAACAAACATGTTGGAGAGTCCAAAACTGAATCAGGTGGAAACAAACATGCCGGAGAGTCCAAACCTGAATTGGGTGGAAACAAACATGTCGGAGAGTCCATACCTGAATCGGGTGAAAACAAACATGTTGGTCTTGACATGGCTGTTCATATTGGTGCAAATTGAGTGTCAACCATCTGATGCAAAACAATCAACTTATCCAGAAGTAGAATTCTTACAACACCAGTCTTCCAATCTTACAAATTTGTTCAATTATTCTCTTCCTGAAGGGGAGAAAAGAAGGTTACATTTCATAGGTACACTTCTTAACTTATTATTGGCGATGGAGCTGTGTTATCGTATATTCACTGTATAAATTATGTTTCTTAGCAAACGGGAAACGAATGTTAGGTTTTTATCAGAAATAACCAATTATTGACAGTTGATCAGGTTGTTTTAGCTTTCTGTAACTAGTTTGCAGATGCATTTTACATAAGAATTGAGTGATAACAGGGAACACTTCATGGAAACCTGAAACTTAGAAAGTATCTTAGTAATGAAATATTGTTCTTTCTAACTTGTCACTCCTCCCTGACTGTTCTGAAATTGAGGTATAGTTGATTGATTGATAACTTGTCGGTTGCTACTCCTGGTGGTCCTAAAATAGAATCGATGGTTTTGTAGATCTCTCTATTTTATCGACAAAATTCAGATACTTGAAGCAGGTACTCAGTGGAATAAGTCCAGGTGCGCACAAACTGACTCAGATATCATCGTCATAAAAGAAAAGTTCATATTTGAAGATGTCTCTTGGCTCCAACTGGTAAGCTATTTAAAATAATCAAATAGGATTGGTAAAAGGATATTCATCTTACAATAAATCTCCAATTCTTATAGTTTAAAAAATATCACACTAGAGTACATGTATACACATAGTCCAATAGACAAATTTAACATGATAAATGGCTCATAAATGTCAAAAAAATTATATACTATATCGAAGGGGAGTCTAGGCGTAATTGGTTAAGCTATCATATAATTAGGAAGCCATGAGCTCCAGCTGTGGGAACACACTCTTTTAGAAATATAGGGCAAGTCTATGTACAATAGATCCTCGTGGTCCGGTCTCATCTTGCAAAAATGCAAGGTAAGTTTATGTTCAATAGATTTATGTTGTCCAATTCTTCTTCGCATCGCGCATAGCAAGAGCTTAATGAACCAAGCTCTTTTTTTAAAAAAAAAGATTAAGTTCCAATTGTAAGTAAGTTTGGGTTATCATTTTAAAGGAAATTTATGCAGTATTTCTGAACAAAGTCAGGATGTGGATTGGATAGGCTGGTCTGGAGAAAAGGATCAAAATGGTCCTTTATGTTTGAGTTAAGAATCAAAGTAGTCCTTCTTTTTTAACATGGAGCACTATTAGTCCTCCATGTTTCATGAATTGGTACATTTTTAGTATTCTTTCAAATATTTGTCTATTTTTTAACTCAACCTTTCTTTTGCACGTGAGAAAGGCCCCCCCCCCCAAGTGAATACAGAGTTATCAAAGAAGACGGTTAAATTTGATTTGCAATGGTGAAATCAAAATTATCATGTATATGCTTTCTCACGTGCAAAAGAAAGGCTCTATTAAAAAATAGACATATGTTTGGAAGAATATCAAAAGTGTACCAATTCATGAAACATGGAGGACTATTAGTGCTCCATGTTAAAAGAG
>JAJOOO010023877.1:0-22432 GCA_029582685.1 Solanum piurae
TCTTGGGACACAGCTCATACAGCAACGTTCACAAACTAAAACGAACATAAGAAAAATAGTGGCCAAATCCTCGAATGCTATGAGGACTCACCAATCTTCAAGTTTGGTCTCTATTAAGATCCTTGCCACAGGGATGAGGATTGAGATCGTCGGACCCTACATTTGGATAAGAAATGTAGGCAACAGTATGCGTTAGTTCAAACATGTACTAAATATGATAACTTACATAAACATAACATAACATAGAAGAGTTAGACAACATAATCATAAAGCATAATCAATGCACATCATAAATCATCATAACATATGATGAGTACTTCTTGAAGTAACCTCAACTCATCTTTAGTCAATACTTGGGTAACCACCTCTAGTCTTACTCATCACGGAAGGTAATTCAAGCAACAAACCAAGCTAATCATTCATCATAATATTTTTACATCTTATAGTTTACTTTTAAAGACATAGGGAGTTTCCACTTACCTAACTATAAAGGTTCATGGGTAATCTCCTCTTATCCTTCTTACTTTGGGATCATGGGTAGTCACCTCTAGCCCAATTCATACTTAGGATCATGGGTAGTCGCCCCTTGTCCAACTTACATAATAGGAACGTGGGTAGTCGCCTCTTTTTCAACTTCATGGAATAAGGGTAATCGCCTCACAATTTATTCCAAGGAATATGGGTACTCGCCTCATATTCTAGTCTAAGGAATATGGGTACTCGCCTCATATTAGAGTCTAATTTATAGGTCAAGGGTAATTGCCTCTAGCCTCATCAATTTCATGATATTTTAACTTAGATTCATTTTTAGGTGAGCAGTCCTTTCAACCTAGAACCATTCAATGTGAGAAAGCCGTTCACATTCATACATACATAAAGGAAATCATGTGGGAAGAATCCCTTCCACAACACTCACATTAACAATCAACAATTAATGCATAGGCTTCACTCTCAAAGCCATTCTCATCGTAATTCATCACATATGCTTCAATCTCAAAGCAATTCATAATTTACCTAATCAATCCTATAAGAATACATCCAAACCCATAATTTCTCCTTTCAAAGCATAAAACTCATTTACATCAAATTCATCTTATAAACATGGGTTAGGCATGGGTACATGGGAATTCATCATAATAGCATATAATCCACTCAATTCATGCATAAATACTCATGATTCACTCAATCGAATCAACATATATAAAGACCCACAACTTAGAAGAAAACCCAAATTCAAATTGGGGAATTCTACTTTACAATTAGGAGAACTTAGGGGTTCCATGGATGCAAGGATTACAGGGATGAAAAGCTATCCTACCTTGCTATAAAATCCCACAAATGCTTGAGGAATGGAGACTTGAACTTGACTCTAGCTTAAACCTTTTCTTCTTCTTCAAGTTCTAGAGAGAGAAATATTGTGGAGGGGAAGAACCAAATTATTTTGGTGAATTTAAGAGAATGATTTGAATGGGTGAGTTTTGGGGTTAAAATAATTTATATAGGGGTCCTAAGCTTGGGTAAAACGACATAGCTTTGATTTAATTAAATCTGGAAAAGACTCATGTGCCCATAAACTAAAACTGTCGAACCCACCTTCACGTGAGACACCATGACCCATCAAGGACCACACGGTCCGTAGTGGCAGTTGTGGTCCTTGACCAGTGGCTTGGCTTTCCACTAATTAAACTCCCTCTTGACTACGACTGACCCCACGGCTTGTAGTGTCCTTCGTGACCCATCTAGTGACTCGTGTGGAGGGTCAACACTTTGGCGAGCTACTGCCTCCCATCCACGACTATCACCACGGCTCATTGACCTCTTCACGAGTCGGGTGGGTGCTCATGGGAGGAGAGGCTTCTTTGGCCCCATTCTATAAGCCACCACGGGAATCACCACACCTTGTGGTGCCCTTCATGGCACATCTGGGCTCACATAAAGGTTGCCCAAGCTAACTTCTTTAGCTTATGACTTTCCACCTAGCTCCTTATTTAGACTACTAGATTCTGAGGTGTTACATTATCTCCCCCTTGGGAACATTCGTCCTCGAATGGAATTCTAGACACCTCTTAAAGAAAAGACTCAAAACTAGCAGCCCATCATGCATGTAACCACATAAATGCACATATCCAAGGAGGAAATCTCAACTCCATTCTAAACATACTTATATTTTCATATCATGAAGCTCATATGCAACTCATACTCAAATGCATATATCGGAGGAGGAAACAACAACTCCAAGCTTAAAACATGTTCAAAACATCATATTATATCATCTATATGCAATTCATTCTCAAATGCACATAAACAAGTAGAAATCAATCAAGTTGACTCATTTTCTCAAAACTTAAGCTTTTCATGAACATGCAGAATAAGGAAATCATGGGAACATATAAAATACACATGCACCAAAATAGTAAACCATGAAGAATTCAATACCTCAAGCTAGAGTAGGAGTAGAAGGAAAAAGATGAGGATATCGGGACATATCGGCCTCCCAAGTAGCACCCTCAACTGATGATTCCTCCATAACACTTTCATGGAAGCAACTTCCTTTTTCCTCAATTTCTTGACTTGTCTATCTAAAATTTCAACCAGAACTTCTTCATAACAAAGATTCTCCTTAACTTCCAAACCTTCCAAGGGAACATGGATGTCGGATCTCCAACACATTTCTTTAACATAGAGACATGGAAAAGCAGATGCACCGATGCCAACTCATTTGGCATATCAAGTTCATAAGCAACCTTACCAACCCGTCTCTAAATTTGATATGGGCCTACAAAACGGGGACTAAGCTTCTCTTTATTACCAAACCTCATTACACCCTTCATGGGTGAGATTTTTAAGTAAACCCAATCATGCACATCAAATTCAATATCTCTTCTTCTAATATCGGCATATGACTTTGGTCGACTTTGGGTTGTTTACAACCTCTCTCTAATAAGTCGAACTTTCTCTATAGCCTCATGTACCAATTAAGGACCTATTAGGGCTACTTCACCCACCTAAAACCAGCCTATAGGAGATCTACACCTCCTACCATACAATGCTTCAAAAGAAGCCATACCAATACTTGAGTGATAGCTATTGTTATACTTGAGTGATAGCTATTGTTATAGGCAAATTCAATCAAAGGCAAATGATCATCCCAATTACCCTTGAAGTCAATCACACAAGCTCTTAACATATCTTCCAAAGTTTGGATAGTACACTTCGCTTGCCCATCGAGTTGGGGAAGAAAAATCGTGCTAATCTTAACACAAGTACCAAGGCCCTTTTCGAAAGATTTCCAAAACTAAGAAGAGAATTGGGTACCTCTATCGGATATAATGGACAAGGGCACTCCATGTAACCTTACAATTTCCCTCAAGTATAACTTGGCATAGTCCTCCATCGTATAAGAAATCATGATGGTAATGAAATGAGCCGATTTCATCATTCAGTCTACTATAACCCAAATCGAATCATATTATCGCTGAGTACGTGGCAATCCTACTTTAAAGTCCATGATCAAATCTTCCCACTTCCAAGTAGGAATATTCATATCTTGTGACAAACCTCCCGGTTTCTGATGCTCAACTTTTACTTGTTGGCAATTAGGACATTTAGCCACAAACTCTTTAATATCCTTCTTCATCCCATTCCACCAATAGATCTCCCACAAATCACAATACATCTTTGTGGCACCCGGGTGAATGGAATATCGAGAACTATGGGCTTCTAACAAGATATGTTCCCTCAAGTCATCAACATTAGGAACACACAAACGACCTTGATATCTAAGTACACCATCTCCCTCTTGGGAGAAAGCTTCTATGGACTTTCTAAGCATCGCTTCTTTCAATTCAACTAAGGTCGGATCAAGACATTGCTTGGCGTTCACATCCGTCACAAAAGACAATTCTGAACCATAACACCACCCTTGGTAGAGTCTACTAACTGAACTCCCAACCGGGCCAATCTATGAAAATCTCGAACCAACTCTTTTCTATCATCCTTAATATGAGCAGCACTACCCATAGATAACCGACTAAGAGCATCCGCCACCACATTTGCTTTATCGGGGTGATAGAGAACACTTATATCATAATATTTCAATAACTCAAGACACATTCTTTGGCGAAGATTTAGATCCTTTTGATTAAACACATATTGCAAACCCTTGTGGTCAGTAAAAACATCAACATGAACACCATACAAAAAATGCCTCCAAATCATTAAGGCAAAAACAACCATCGCTAATTCGAGGTCATGGTAGGATAATTCTTCTCATGAACCTTAAGTTACCTTGAAGCATAGGTAATAGCTTTATCATTTTGCATAAGCACACATCCTAACCTAATCCTAGAGGCATCACAATAAACCACAAAACCATTTGTCCCTTCCGGTAAAGTCAACACCGGAGCGTAAGTCAGTATATCCTTTAATTATTGAAAACTCTTTTCACAAGCTTCGGACCATATGAACTTAGGTTTCTTTTAAGTTAATGATGTCAATGGAGAGGCAATCGTAGAAAACCCCTCAACAAACCTTCTATAGTAACTAGCCAAACCCAAAAAGCTTCAAATATCTGAAGGGGATAGAGGTTTAGGCCAACTCTTGACCGCATCTGTTTTAATAGGATCTACCTCAATACCCTTACTTGAAACAATGTGACCTAGAAAATCCACGGACCTTAGCCAAAACTCATATTTGCTAAACTTTGCAAAGAGTTGTTGTTCCTTAAAGATTTGCAACACAATCCTCAAATGATTGATGTGATCATCCTCACTTTTCGGATAAATCAATAAATCATCAATAAACATAATTACGAACATATCAAGGTATTGTCAAAACACCCTACTCATCAAATTCATAAATGTCGCCTGAGCATTAGTCAAACCAAAGGACATAACCAAAAAATCAAAATGACCATATATGGTTCTAAAAGTTGTTTTTGAAATATCATATTCCTTCACCCTCAATTGGTAATAACCCGATCGGAGGTCAATCTTGGAAACATAAATTGCACCTTGAAGTTGGTCAAACAAATCATCTATCCTTGGAAGAGGATACTTATTCTTAACTGTGTAGTTTATACACATTCAAAGAGAACCATCCTTCTTTCTAAGAAACAAAACTGGAGCACCCTATGGGGATATACTTGGTAGGATGAAACCTTTATCCAACAAGTCTTTCAATTGCTCTTTCAATTCTTTAAGTTATTTCGGAGCCATTCTATAAGGAGGAATAGAAATAGGTTGCGTATCTGGGAGAATGTCAATATCGAAGTCTATTTCTCTTTCAAGAGGAATATCGGGTAGATCCTCTAGGAACACTTCCAGAAACTCATTCACAACTAGGACCGACTCAAGAGTAGGGGTTTCGGAATCCACATCCCTCACCCTAACTAAATGGTAAATTCAACCCTTAGAAATCATCTTTCTATCTCTAAGAAAAGAAACAAACTGACCCTTAGGCATAGAATTTCCCCCCTTCTATTCTAGGATAGGCTCATCCGAAAACTGAAACTTGACTACACGGGTTCTACAATCAATAGAAGCATAACAAGAGTGCAGCCAATCCATACCAAGGATAACATAAAAATCTAGCATATCAAGCTCTACCATATCAACAAGAGTAAATCTATGGGATACGGAGATGGGACATCTTCTATAGACGCTCTTAGCCACAAATGAATCACAAATAGAGGTAGAGACAGAAAAGGGATCTAACAACACATTGGGGAGGACATCAAACCTCATAGCCACATATGGCGTCACAAAAGACAAGGTAGCACCAGGATCAAGTAAAGCATAAACATCAAGTAGGAAGACTTTCAACATACCGGTAACCACATCGGGAGAACCCTCTTGTCACCACGAGTTTGATAGGGTTGAGCCCTATGATGATTATCTACATCATTCTTAGCAACTGAAGGATAATTCCTTATCTTGTGGTACGTCTTACCACAACCAAAGAAAGCATTGGAACCCGCTAGACATTTGTCCTCATGTTTTCTTCCACACTTAGCACAAGTAGGCAATAGAGACCCACTACCATTTCCTCCTTGAGGCTTAGGGTTAGACACCCTCTCATTGTTGAACCTTGGAGGAGCATTAGAAGAACTTTGCTAGGAAAACCTTTGTCAAAACCTTGAACGACCACGTCCACCGGACCTAGAGTATGAAGAGTTACTATCATCAGTTCTTGCCCTCTTTAGTTCCCTAAACTTCTCCTTAAGATTTTTGTCCTCAATTTGTTGAGCATAAACCATAAGGCGAGAATTATCCATGTCATGGACAATCATAGCGGTACGACATTCTTTCACAACTAATTCAGACACTCCCGAAATGAACTTGTTTATTATAGCCCTAGAGTTTGCCACTATAGAGGGAGCATATTTTGATAACTATGTGAACCTCAAAACATATTTTTTCACACTCATGTTCCCTTGTCAGAGATTGATAAACTCAAGTACCTTATCCTCTCTCATCTCAAGAGAAAAGAATATATCAAGAAAAGAAGACTTGAATCTTTCCTATTCTTTGGGACCTGCATCTTCCGGTCTTGCTTCCTTCCATTGGTTGAACCAAATTTGGGCAAAACCCTTAAGTTGATAAGCAGCCAATTCGGCCTTCTCCACCGATGTCACTCCCATTATAGCCAAAATCTTGTAAACCTCAACAATAAACTCTTGAGGATCTTCCTCAATCTTAGAACCATAGAATTCTGGAGGATTCATCCTAGTGAAGTCCCTCACTCTAGATGCCACCGTACCCACAGTTGAGTTCACGAGGACCGCAACCTCACTATTGGCTTAAGCCATCACGGCTTGAGCCAACACTTAAAAAGCAGTCCTAAACACCGCATTAGTTACTTGCTCGGCCAAAGGGTCAATCAGAGCTTGAGGAGCTTCTTGACTCTTATTCTCTCCCTCATTTCTTCTAGCAAAATAAATTTGAGTAGTCATATCATGTAGACCATCGGGTAAGGATTATTAGGGAAACATTATAGAGTCAAACTCTATCACATGACTTAGAGTGAAGAAAGAAGTGAAGTTTTCTAGAAATCTTGTAGCCTCTCATTCATAAATGTGGCGTGCTTCACACTTATTAACAAGACTCTACTTGACGTGGTTTTGAAATATCCTAGAACCATTCTAAACCTTGTGCTCTGATTACCAAGTTAGTCACGACCCAGGGGTACCCCCTAGATGTAACTACACGTACAAGACCCTGAGAGGCCTCATACAAGCCACTTAGCTTTCATAAACAAGATAATAGAAATTGACAAAAAATTTAAAATATTTTCAACACAATCAAAGTTTGCATTTCAAAAGCGGAAGTCTAATACACTTGTCTCAAAAACCATCTAATACAATAGATTATTGGGACACAACCAATACAATAAATTTCACATACTAAAATGAATAAACATAAGGAAAATAGTGGCCAAATCCTCGAATGCTATGAGGACTCACCAATATTCAAGTATTTTCCTCTACTAAGATCCTAGCCACGGGGATGAGGATTGAGATCATTGTACCCTACATTTGGATAAGAAATGTAAGCAAGATTATGCGTTAGTACAAAGATGTACCAAATATAATAACTTGTTGTCACAACCTGAACCTACACCCCAAACGTGACGGCGTACAAAACTTTGAAGAGCCTCATACAAGCCTCATAGCATTCATAAGAAAAATGGTGCAGAATTAAAACTTTTATCCATACAATCAAAGTCTTTATTAAAAAACAAAGTGGAAGTCTACTTGTCTCATTTAGCCATCTAATACAATAGTGGAATCAATAATAGGGTCACAGCCCTTCAACATAGTTTGAAACATAAAGTGACAATAAAGGAAACTACTAAAGACTCATATGTCCTCGAATCTTGAGGACTCACCACTAGATAATTTGGAGAATAGTCAATCCAAGCTTAGTCAAGAAGGAAAGATCATCTTAAGAACCGAAACCTACACTCATCTAAAAAATGTAGAAAATATGAGTTAGTACAAGAATGCAATAAGTATGATAGCCATGCAAAAACCATGCTTAAAAATGACATTTTAGTTGAAAACCATACATTCAACAAGTTTGAGAATCATCATGTACTCTTAGTGTAAAACATGAGTCACAAGCATATTCATCATGTAAATCATTATAACATAATAGAACCATCATCTTAGGCAACCCTAAGTTATACTTGTGCAATGTATGAATGGCATCCCATAATACCATTCATACCAAGTACCCCTTTGAGGCCAACATAGACAAGGAACTTTCACATTCAATAAGTCATATCAAGGAAAGCAACTCATCATAACATTTCAAGTTAAGCATTCATCCTTACATTAAGCCTTTATGTCAATATTCTCAAAAGCATCATTATAAGCACATTTATTTCATTAGATATTATGACATTCGAGAACACACCATAGCCACTCTCAAAGCCTACTCGTGCAATACATGAATGACATCCCATACTACCACCCACACTTCATAGAACCTCTTAAGTAACCATAGCACATAACTCACATGATGGAAATAAGCCCTAACTGACATAGACCATGTGAGCAAATCATGGAATTCGGTGTCATGTCCCACTCCGAAAAGAGTTAGTCTACTTGCCTAAGGTAGAGCCGTTAATTTAGCTTAGGTGGATCCACTAGCTATAACCTATGAGGGCACATAGTTATGGGATAAGGAAGGTGTTCATAGAAACTCGGCCTACCATGGGGAGAGCTTCCACCTTACAATATCCACTCGTTGCTAAGCTTTAAATTCCCAGAGAGTAGTTCATTCTCTTTCAACATTATTATACTTGAGAGGTCTACCATTCGGTCTACCTACCCAAGGTACATTATTAAACAAATGAAAGTGTTACCATTCAGTCTACCGATTCAAGGTACATTATTAGGATAGCTCATTGAATCCCCAAGAAAGGGCTACCATTTGGTCTACCGATTCAAGGTTCATCATTATAGTAGTTCATGGACTCATCATGGAAGGGCTACCATTTGGTCTACCGATTCAAGACAATGCCTAAGAATACTTCATTAATAATTTAAGAAAGGGATGCCATTGTCCTACCAATTCAAGGTACATAATACATTGAGAAAACCTTCACAACATGTAATCATCATTCATAAGTGTATCATTGAGAATATCCTTTCAATCAACACAACAAGATTATCATAGTCATTGACATTTCATGCATAGTCATGTGTAAGGGTATGGGGAGAATTATCTTTCAACAATACCACAATTACACCATAGTCATAGGATCTTCACTTTCCAAGTGAATCATAAGTTCACACACAATTCTCATTAACATGTACAAACCCTCATAATTTTCCCTTTACGGACCATGAATCACATTCAACCCAACATATAGAATTACTAGATTAGATAAGGAGAATATAATTTTTCAATAAACTCAATCAATATAGACATAATCTATGCACATGCTTCTATAATCAATCAACCCACATCATGAAGTCACAATTTCGCAATATAGGGAGTTCATGGGTTCTTGGGGGGATTTCATCATAAATAAATAATTAATCATCAATTCCATCATAATTCATCATAAATCAACCATTGAAAACGTTTTAGGAAGGAACCCATGACTTAGATTGAAACCCTAGCTTTTCGGGGAAATTGAAAACTTTGAAATCTAGTTTTGAAGGGACTCTATGGGTGAAAGCTACCCATAGATGAAACCCACCATACCTTAATGGAGTTTTCCCCTTAATTTGACAACAAATACCTTGATTCCTCAAGCCCTAGATTCCACTTCTTTTTCTTCTTCTTTGGAGACTCTAGAGAGAGAATTTTTGGAGAAGATGAACTATTTTTGGGTTTTTGGGAATAATGAAGTAAATGGGTTGGTTTATGACTTAAAATCATATATATATGTGTGAAATAAGACAATATAAATCTACCCCATTAATTAACTAATCAATTTGGAATTTACCAAAAGACCCTCGACTAGGCAGCCCCTTCCCAGGGACTACGCCTACCTTCACGACCTATCAAGGGCACCACTACCCGTGGTACCTTTACCAGTAGCCTCCCCCATCATGACAATCCCCCATGAAGCTAAGGCAACCCCACGATCCTTCCCACGGTTCGTGGTCTTCATCACGAGCCATGAAGTGGCTCGTGAAGGAAAGCCTTTGCTTGGGTAGTTTCACCAAGCTACTGCCTCACTTACCACGGGTGGCACCATGACTCGTGGTCATGGTGGGCAGTGGCTAGGCATGTTTTAGGAAGCCTTGGCCCCCTTTCCATGTCCCTCACCCAAAAACCTTGGTCGTTACCTTTAACCCTTGACATTAACCCTCACGTTTAGGCTCTAGTTTAACCTACTAATTTCTGAGGTGTTACACTTGCATAAACATAACATAACATAGAAGAGTTAGACAATATAATCATAAAGCATAATCAATGAACATCATTAATCATCATGATATATAAGGAGTACTTCTTAAAGTAACCTTAACTCATCCTTAGTCAAGAATTGAGTAACCACCTCTAGTCTTACTCATCATAGAAGGCAATCGAAGCAACAATCCAAGGTAACCATTCATCATAATATTTTTACATCTTATAGTTTACTTTCAAAGATATAGGGAGTCACCACTTGCCTAAATATAAAGGTTTATGGGTACTCACCTATTGCCTTACTATAAATGATTATCATTTTTACTTTGGGATCATGGGTAGTCGCCTCTAGCCCAGTTCATACTTAGGGTCATGGGTAGTCACCCCTTTTCCAACTTACATAATAGGAACGTGGGTAGTCGCCTCTTGTTCAACTTCATGGAATAAGGGTAATTTCCTCATAATTTATTCCAAGGAATATGGGTACTCACCTCATATTCTAGTCTAAGGAATATGGGTACTCGCCTCATATTCTAGTCTAATTTAGAGGTCAAGGGTAATCGCCTCTAGCCTCATCAATTTCATAATCTTTTAACTTAGATTCATTTTTAGGTGAGTAATATTTTCAACCTAGAATCATTCAATGTGATAAAGCCTTTCACATTCATACATGCATAAAGGAAATCATATGGGAAGAATCCCTTCCACAACACTCACATCAACAATCAACAATTAATGCATAAGCTTCACTCTCAAATCAATTTTCATCATAATTCATCACATATGCTTCAATCTCAAAGCAATTCATAATGTACCTTATAAATCATATAAGAATACATCTAAACCCATAATTTCTTCTTTCATAGCATAAAACCCATTTACATCAAATTCATCTTAGAAGCATGGGTTAGGCATTGGTACATGGGAATTCATCATAATAGCATAGAATCCACTCAATTCATGCATAAATACTCATGATTCACTCAATTGAATCAACATATACAAAGACCCACAACTTAGAAGAAAACCCTAATGGAAATTGGGGAATTCTACTTTTCAATTAGGAGAACTTAGGGGCTCCATGGATGAAAAACTATCATACCTTGCTATCAAATCCCACAAATGCTTGAGGATTAGAGACTTGAACTTGACCCTAAATTCAACCCTTTCTTCTTCTTCAATATCTAGAGAGAGAAATATTATGGAGAGGAAGAACCCAATTCTTTTGGTGAATTTAAGAGAACTATTTGAATGGGTGAGTTTTGGGGTTAAAATAACTTATATAGGGGTCCTACGCATGGGTAAAATGACATAGCTTTGATTTAATAAAATTTGGAACAGACCCATGTGCCCCTAAATTAAAACTGCCAAACCCACCTTCACGTGAGGCACCACGACCCGTCAAGGACCACATGACTCGTAGTGGTAGCCGTGGTCCTTGACCAGTGGCTTGTCTTGCCACTACTTATATTCCCTCTTGACCACGACCGACTCCACGTCGCGTAGTGGCCTTCATGAGCCGTCTAGTGACTTGTGTGGAGGGTCAACATTTTCATGAGCTACTATCTCCCCTCCACAAATATCACCACGGATCATTGACCTCTTTCACGAGTTGTGTGGGTGCTCGTGGGAGGAGAGGCTTCCTTGTAATCATTTTATGAGCCACCACGGGCATCACCACACCTTTTGGTGCCCTTCACGACCCGTTTGGGCTCACGTGAAGGTTGCCCTAAGCTAATTTATTTGGCTCATGACTTGCAACCTAGCCCCTTGCTTAGACTACTACATTTCGAGGTGTTACATTCATGGGTTTTTCATAATTGAAAAAACATGAATCATGCATGTGTACATATGATTTCAACTATATATCATGCAATTACATTAAATTATGCATTAGAAGATTGAAACAACAATTTAAATCATAATTGGATGAAATCCCATGGAGAATTAAGAAGAACCAGATTTTGATCGATTGAATTTGAATTGATGAATTGAAAACCTTGGGGACCCCATGGATGAATGGACTCCATGGGTGAATACCCACATACCTTGCTACTAAAAGCCCAAGATTAATGGTGAATTGAAGACCTTGGAGTGAACCCTAGTTTCTTTTCTTCGTTAGGTTGAGAAACAAATTAGGAGAATGAATTGGGTTAGGTTTTGGGGGAAAAGAAGAATGAGTTTGAAGTGGGTAGATTTAGGACTTACAGTATTTATATAGGGCTTACCATGAAGGCCAAAATGACATAGCATAGGCTTAAAACATATAGGAAAAGACCCAAAAACCTCTAGAATTAACTGACCCAAAAGCCCTCGAATGAGACACAAGCTCGCATAAAAAGAGTAGGGGAGAGAGACCTAACAACCTGACATAAATGAAATAACATAAATGCACATAATCTAAAAGAAACTCGACTCCAAGCTAATATATACTTTAAACATCATTTCATAAAACGTACATGCATGCATAAGGACACATGATAATGAGTAAGACACATCAATCTGCAAGAAAGAACCACGAGCAACTAAATACCTCAAGCTAGAGTAGGACCGGAAAGAAATAGATGAGGATATTGGGACATCATGTCGGTTTTGGCCTCCCAAGTAGCACCCTCAACCAGTTGATTCCTCTACAACACCTTTACGGATGCAACTTTCTTATTCCTCAACTTTTTAACTTGTCGGTCCAAAATCTCAATCGGGACTTCTTCATAAAAAAGACTTTCCTTAATACCAAGACTCTTCAATGGTACAATAGATGTCGGATCTCAAACACACTTCTTCAACAAAGAGACATGGAACACCGAATGTACCGATGCTAAATCATTAGGCAATTAAAGTTCATAAGTGACTTTGCCGATACATCTCAAAATCTAATATGGTCCCACATATGGGGACTAACCATCCATTTCTTTCCAAACCTCATGACACCCTTCATAGGAGAAATCTCTAATTAAACCCAATCATCAACATCAAACTCAAGATCCATAACATTGGCATAGGACTTTTATCGACTCTGAGCCGTTTTCAACCTTTCTCTAATAAGCCAAAGTTTTTCCATAGCCTCATGTACCAACTCAGGACCTATCAAAGCAACCTCACCAACCTCAAACAAACCTATAGGATATCTATACCTCCTATCACAAAGAGCTTCAAATAGGGCCATACCAATACTTGAATGATAGTTATTATTATATGCAAACTCAATTAAAGGAAAATGATCATCCCAATTACCATTGTAGTCAATCACACAGATTGTCAACATATGTTCCAAAGTTTGGATAGTACGCTTCGCTTGCTCATCAGTTTAAGGATGAAAGGTCGTACTAATCTTGACATGAGTACCAAGACCTTTTTGGAAAGACTTCCAAAATTGAGAAGTAAATTAAGTACCACGATCTGAGATAATGGTTAAGGAACACAATGCAACCTAATCATTTCCCTTACGAACAACTTAGCATAATCTCCCACCGAATAAGAAACCTTGATGGGAATAAAATGAACCAACTTCTTCATACGATCTACAATAACGCAAATAGAGTCATGTTACCACCAGGTACGAGGTAAACCATCAATAAATTCCATATTCAAACCTTCCCACTTCCAATTTGGAATGCTAATATCTTGGGACAAACCTCCTGACTTTTAATGCTCAACTTTGACTTTTTTACAATCAAGACACTTAGCCATAAATTTTGCAATATATTTCTTCATCCCATTCCATCAATAGACCTCCAGTAAGTCATGGTACATCTTGGTGGCTCCCGAGTGAATGGAATATTGAGAACTATGGGCTTCTGATATAATTTTCTCCCTCAAATCATCAAAATTGGGAACATACAAACAACTTTGATATAGAAGCACACCATCTCTCTCTTGGGAGAAAGCCTCAATGGACTTCTTAAGCACCGTTTCCTTCAACTCAACCAAAACTGGATCAAGACTTTGCTTAGCTTTCACATCCAACACAAAAGACGATGTTGAACCCTTTCGGAAAACAACACCACCCTCACCGAAATCTACCATATGAACACCTAGACGAGCTAGTCTATGAACATCATGAACCAATTCTTTCTTATCATTTTAAACATGTGCCATATTATTCATCGACAACTGAAGTAAGGCAGCAACCACCATATTGGCTTTGCCCACGTGCTAAAGGACACTCATGGCGTAGTACTTCAAGATTTCAAGTCATTATGTTGGTGAAGATTTAGATCATTTTGCTTGAATACATGTTGTATACTTTTGTGGTCGGTAAAGTCATCAACATAGACACCATACAAATAATGCCTCCAAATCAATAAGGCAAAAACAATCTCCGTTAGTTCGAAATTATAGGTCGGATAGTACTTTTAATGAATCTGAAGTTGTCTCGATGCATAAGAAATAACATTCCCATTTTGCATAAGAACACATCGTAATCCAATTCTTAAAGCATCCCAATAAACAATGAACCCATCGGACTCTTCTGGTAAAGTCAACACTAGAGTAAAGGTAAGTCTATCTTTAAATTTTTGAAAACTATTTTAACACAGTTCCGACCATAAGAACTTAACCTTATTTTGGGTTAATGTCATCAATGGAGAGGCAATCGAAGAAAACCCTTCTACAAACCTTCTATAATATTATCTTCTTAGGATCTACCTCAAATACCTTACCGGAAACAATGTGACAAAGGAAAGGCATGGATCTCAAACAAAACTTACACTTACTAAATAGTTGTCGATCCTTGAGGACTTGCGACACAATCCTCAAATGATCGCCATGCTCATCATCACTCTGTGAGTAAATCAAAATGTGATTGATAAACACAATTACAAACGTATCAAGATATTGTCTAAATACTCTATCCATCACGTCCATGAATGCGGTCGGATCATTAGTCAAACCAAAAGACATTACTAAGAGGTCATAATGACCATACCGAGTTCAAAAAACCGTCATTGGAATTTCACTCTCAATTGGTGATAACCTGAATTGGAGGCCAATCTTAGAAAAGAAACTTGAACCTTGGAGTTGGTAAAACAAATCATCAATCATTGGAAGAGGATACTTATTCTAAATTGTAACCTTGTTTGATTGTTGCTAATCAATACACATGTGAAGTGAACCATCCTTATTACGAATAAACAAAATTGGAGCCCCCATAAAGAGATACTCGGTCAGATGAAATCTTTATCCAAAAAATCATTCAATCTCTCCTTCAATTCCTTAAGTTCTGCCAGAGCTATACGATAAAGAGGAATAGAGATAGGTTGCATTTATGGGAGAAGATCAATATTGAAGTCTATTTCCCTTTCAGAAGGAATATTAGGTAAATAATCGGGAAACACTTCCAGAAACTCATTTATAACGGGGACCGACTCAAGAATAAGGGTTTCAGAATATGTTCCCTAATCTACACAAAGATGATATATGCAACCTTTAGAAATAATTTTTGTAGCTTTAAGACAAGAAACAAACTGACCCTTAGGCATAGAATTTCCTCATTTCCACTCTAGGATGAGCTCATTTGGAAACTGAAACTTAACCACTCAGTTTCTACAATCGACAAAAGCATAGCCAGAATAGAGTCGATCCATATCAAGAATAACATCAAAATCTAACATATCAAGCTCTACAAGATCAACACAAGTGACTCTATGGGATAAGGATACGAGACAATTTTTATAGACACTCTTAGCCACAATAGATTCACCAATAGGAGTAGAGATAGAAAAAGGGTCTAACAACAAATCCAGAGAAACATCAAATCTCATTGCCACATATGGCGTCAAAACAGACAAAGTAGCATTGGGGTCAAGCAAAGAATTAACATCAAGATGAAAGACATTCAACATACTGGTAACAACAGCAGGAGAACCCTCTTAATCCTGTCGAGGTTGAAGTGCATATATAATGTTTTGCTTTGGAGCACTTGAACCCAAACCACTAGGCGGAGCTTTCCTACCATATTTTCCCTTTTAGATTCTAGATGGAAAATCTCTCAAGCAGTGACCACTTTTACCACAACAAAAACATTATTCGTACCCATCAAACATTTTTCTGAATGACTCTTGCCACACTTTTGGAATATGATAAGAACTGAAGATCCATTTACACCACTATTTCATCCTTGAGGCTAAGGGATAGACACCCTATCCTTGTTAAATTTAGGATCCACAACATTAGAGGAACCTTGACCAGAAAAAATCTTTGTCGAAATCTTGAACAACCAGTTTTATCGAAACTCAAATGTGAAAAGTCACCATCACCGTTCTTTACTCTCTTTCCCTTCTTATACCTTTATTTAAGCTCCTCCTATTAAATTTGTTTAGAATGTATCATAAGATGAGAAATAACTATTTCCTCAATGAGCATGGTGGTACGACATTCCTTAAGCACTATTTTGGATACTTCCAAAAAAACAATTCTCATATTTTCCCTAGAATCTGCAACCATGGAAGGAGCATATTTGAACAATTGTGTGAATTTCAAATAATATTCCTTCGCACTCATATTCCTTTGAAAAAGGTTAATGAACACAAGTACCTTTGCCTCCCTCATCTCATGGGGAAAGAACCTATCAAGAAAAGCAACCTTAAATTTCTCCCAATCAAGAGGACCCACATCAGGTTCCCTCTCTTCCTTTCATTGATTGAACCAAACTTGAGCAACACCCTTAAGTTGATAAGAGGCCAATTCCACCTTTTCCATTGGCGTCACTCCCATGATCATCAAAACCTTATACACTTCACAAATGAACTCTTGAGGATCTTCTTCAACCTTGGAACCATGAAACTTTGGGGGACTCATCCTACTAAAGCCCCTCACTCTAGTTGTCATTGTACCCATATTTGGGTTCACATGAACATTATACTCTCTATTTGCTTGAGCTGTCATAGCTTGAGACAACACTTGAAAAGCAGTTTGGAACTCCATAATAGTCACTTATTCAGCCAAAGGGTCGGATGGAACTTGAGTCGCTTGAGGAATTTTTTTTCCACACTCTCATTTTCATTCCTTCTAATATATGCTCTTCGAGGGGCCATATCCTAAAAAAATCGGATAAGAATTATAAGAGAGACATATGGAGTTAAACTATATTGCTTTAATTTAGAGTGATGAAAGAACTGGAATTAAACATTCTCGAGGGTCCTAGTTCAGATATGCCAGCTACTTATGAGATCCCTCCGGTTACTGTGACCGAAGATGTTGCTCTAGCTGATGATGGTGATGAGTCAAATACACTGGAGACTAATGAGGATGAGCTAGCGACTTGTGAGGAGGGCGGTGTTAGAGGACCTAGAGGGTGATTTAGTCCAAGTAGCTACAGAGGCCTCACTTCAGGAAATGATTGGTCCCAATGGATCACGTCCCATGACTGGAGGAGAACCGGGCACTGATGCCCAGATTGAGAGCGCCCCAAATACACAACATTCGCCTTATGCTTAGCTCGATAGGGGGATCTTGACTCTATTTCCATTTTTATTTACTTTTGAGACAAGCAGTTTTTCTTTCACATTGAGGACACTGTATTGTATTTTTGGTGGGGTGACAGTATCTTTATACTTATCCTCTTGGTTGTAGTTATTTTGTTTTGTTTTATTTCGTTGACTAACAGATATTTAGTTGTTTTTATTGATTCTATAAGTGTTTTTTTATATGAATCGCCTCTTTGTGTTGCTTGAAAGTGAATGATGATTGTTGAATGTTGTCAATGTTCGCTTGTACATTTAAGTGTCAGTGGTGGTGAATACCGATGAATTGAATAGTGCTCTTGATTGAATGATATATTTGTGCAAGTCCAATGAGGCAAATTTGAGTTGCATAAGTCATGTGTGAACTCTTAGCATCTCATTGTTACTAGTCGATTATCGAATTGAGTCTTGTAATGATCATTGCACGCGAGCTTAACTTGTAGAGTCATGATCGATGAATGTGTTGAATGCCTTGTGTGGTGAGGTTTTCTAGAAATATATGCTTGGTGATACCTAGAACTTGCCTCGTTTGTCCAATTGACTAACATTGGTGAATTAAAGAAATGATCTTAGGCACAAATTTTTTAGAGTGAACCAAATTGCTATTATTCCTCTTTGTGACAACCTTGTGAGTGTGTGAACCTAGCTTGGCACCCTTTTAGCCTAACCTTTTATTTGGATGAAACATGAACACAAATGGCTTTTCCTCTCCCACCAAAAACCTTCATGAAGCCTTGGTTTGTTTGAATAGCCAACTTAGGCCAAAAGCCTAAGTTGGAGGTGTGGTAAAAATGAGGAAAGAAATTGAGCAAGAAGTTTGTGAAATTCACCCTTGAAGACTGGTGTTGAAAAAGATGGAACCCCTGCATATAAAAAAACAAAGAAATAAAGAAAAGAAAGAGAAAAAGATTGTAAAAGAAATTTGCATAATTTGTGCATTGGTGGAAAGAAAGGGGGTATCTGATGAGCCATACAAGATTTTTTGTGTTTGAATATACCAAGGGTGGGTTGCAAAGATGAAAAGAGTGAAATAAAAAGAAAAATGAAATTCAAGCCATGTTTCATGAAGGAAAAAGTCACTAAGCCAAAATGATCATACCTTTACCCTCAGCCTAATTACAAGACTTGAAAGACCTTGGTGATCTTACATAAGCCAAATGATGTATCGATCGAAAAATACGGGCAAGCCTATGGGTAAAATCATGCATGTGTTTATCATTGAGAGTGTGAGAGTTGATTTTAATTCCTTATATTGTAATCTTTGATTAGCTTTGTGAGAGCATGGAATCATTCTTGATGTGAGGGCATTTAAATACTCTTATTGAGCAAGAATTTGTATTAGAAGCGAACATTGTGAGCTTGAACTCTATTTGACGATGACTAGTCATAGTTTGAAACTTTTAATGCACAGTCAAACATTGCATGTGTAGATTGAACCTCGTGTGCATTCATGTTGAGTCTCAGGTAGCACTATTTGTCGACATCCTTGTTAGCCTGATTGATCTTGTGTTTTACTTGAGGGCAAGCAAAATTGTAAGTTGGGGGTATTGATAAGTCGAGGATTTTGACTCATTTAGGGATTATTATTCAAGGATTTAGTGTACTTAATGCCTAATTTATGCTCATAACTGATGTTAAAAGGTTGATATGCAGCAACGAAAGCTCAAGGGCAAGGTAAGGACATTATGATACAAAAAAGAGGAAAAATTTTGAAAAGTGTGAAGGAAAGCAAAGCTGGAACTCACCAAAGACACTTGATGATTCACCGAGTTGACCTTCAACTAGCCTAAAGTTCCAGTGTGCCAGCCCATGGATAAAACCTACTTGGCGAGCACACAAGCAATTTGGACACTCGCTGAAGAGATCGGAGATGATGGACTGGCTCGCCAAAAGTTACAAAATGATTAGATGAAAGAGCCAAGCCAAAAAGGCAAGAAGAGGAGCAACTCACTGCATCGTCGAACTGGTCAGTGAACCCAACTTACATTGCTGAGTTGACTCCGTGTTTAAATTTCAGGAACGTATAAATACAATTTTAAAAAGAAGAAAAGGAGTTCCAAGTTTCCCAGAGTTCCCACACTATTCACCTTCAGGGTTTTTGAATTTTTACATTTTGAGGAGAGATTTAGAGATTCTGGTACTCTAGCTTCAATTCAGCATTTGGGAAATTAGAGATTGTTAGCCCATCAGATGGAAAACTTCGTTGGTAACAATTTCTTATTTTTTTACTAAGTGTGGATAGAAACCCCTTTCCTTGGGGGTGTGATTATGTAGTTGAAGGCTTTAAATTAGCTAATGGGTGTTGTTAGTTGCTGATTTTAATGTTTTAATTGAGGAATTGTAGTTTCAAAATCAATTCTAGCTTAGTTCTCTATGCTTGCTTGAGAAAGAGGTAATATACACTACAAGAAAAAGGTGAATTACATGGGGATTTTCCTGGGGATTAGTATGAAAATTTGCAGGAAAATAATTTTCCTAGGAATTTTCATACTAATCGCTAGGAAAATTCCCATGCAATTCACACTTTTCCTGTAGTGATAGTTGAATTATTGATTGATAGTTGTATCGATTGCATCTATAAGAATCTAGCTTGAGAAAGTGGGTTTGATTGCCTCTTTACAAATCCATCTTGAAAGAGTGGATTAATTAAGGAATTGAGTTGTTTGGTTGTGTTTTGCTCGTTGAGGTTCGAAAGAACTCACTTGAAAAGCAATAGTTGATTGAGAAATGGTTGTTGCGCTCAAAACCTAACCTACCCACTGAGATTCAATATATTTTAGTAACTAGTAATCACCCATTACGCAAAATTAGCATTCAAATTATCGCACTCCTAAGATCCAATCTCTACTTGTCTACTTCTTGTGTTAGTTGTCTTAAATTGGTTACCTAAATCCCCCCATTTGATATTAATTGTTGAAACTTCGTGATTTGTTTTAATGTTGCAAATGTGTCACCTCTACAAATGATTAGGACACATCTTTACTTCTTAATTGAATTATCTACCGTATCACTCCCTGTGGGATCGACCCCAACTCTTAGTTGGATTTACACTTGTTAGCGACCGCCTACAGTTAGAATTGAATGAAGTGTAGTTGAGCATCATAAAAATGGTGCCGCTGCCGGGAGTGGTGTTTAGAATTCTTTTACTAAAGTTTATTCGTGAACTGATTTTGTTGTAGTTGAATTATCTTATTTGTGTTCTTGTTGGCTGCTCTAAAACAGGTAAAGAGATGAGTGTGAATGTGAGCAACGCTAGTCAACTTTAAAACAATGATGACATCGGAAATTTACATGATGTCAATGAGCATCAGCTAGAAAATGCGGGTGCTATTTTATTGCCTCTGACTGTGAGCAATGAAATGTTTCATGTGACCAGCACAATGTTGCAGTTGTTGCAAATGTAGGGTCTCTTTGGAGGACTTTCTCATGAGGACCCTCATGATCACATCTGAAACTTCATGGATTTGTGTGGGCCGTTCTCTTTCAAGAACATCACTCAAGAGTCAGTCCGACTTCGTTTGGTTCCCTTTTCTCTGATGGGGGAAGCAACAAAGTGGTTGACCTAACTACCAAAAGATTCGATTACTTCTTGGGAGGATGTCACAGAGGTGTTTTACGAAAGGTTTTTCCCTCCTTTGAAGATGGTTAAGTTGAGGGATCATATTTAAAACTTCAAGCGTATTGATTTTGAACCTATCCATGAGACATGGTTGAGGTTCCAAAAGCTATTGCTTAAATGTCCAACTCATGGGTTTCCGGATAATGTGTTATTGTAATATTTCTACCAGAGTCTAAACATGGTTAACAAAGGTATGCAGACCAACTCATTCGGAATCATAAGACAATCATTTGACATAGCATCAGTCCTCCTTGATGAGATGATGGAAATTAATTGTGCATGGTACACAAGAGAAGATCAAGTGCCTCTTTTGAATCATGGGCTGACAAAAGAATAAATGGAAAAGAACTACGAGCGAGATGAAAACATGGCCAAGATGATGACCTAAATTTCTTATGTTTACATCACTTCTCTCTTTCTCGCATTGACCGAACAAAGGTTTCAAATGAGCATCCCATGGGGCAGCCATAGCTTGAACCTTCTTTCTCGCAGTCAGCTATATAACTCAGGCAGCAAAGGTTCGAGCAGGATGGCGGTTAGTCTTCCTCGTCTCTTTTGGGTGGGCGGTGGGAATAGCTCTTCTAGCATCAGCATGGATTGACCAGAGACTGGGAGTAGTCGTCATCTTTTTCCATAGTAGTCATCCAGCAAGAAAGGGAAAGACCACTTAGCGCAGCGGAATAGGAAAGAGAGCGTCGAGCACAACTTTCGTGTCACCAGAAATCCTTTTTCGTTTATTGGGAGACTGAATGAAAAAGGCTTTGTCAAGCAGGCATGATTGTCACGTCAATCGACAGTTGAGAAATACTATCTCCGGGGCCCTCACTTTAGGGCTATTTCCATATTGGAGTAGAAATCCTTTTATTCCATATTGGAAAAGTTATCGTGGGTCTTGTTCGTTAGCAATCCGGTTCAAAGCCAGTAGCATGATAGGATGACTTCTCAGTCCATTCCATCCTTTCAGTCAAGCCAGACGCGAA
>JAJOOO010023878.1:0-26988 GCA_029582685.1 Solanum piurae
CTTTGACCAGTTTAAGGAGGTTTGTATGAACTGGGGGATCAAACATATGAGGCAAATACATTTCGCCACCAATGATAAAAGAAGATGTATTTGTAAATACAAGCAATCTAGGTGTCCATTTCATGTTTTTGCTAGCCCAATAAGTAAGTTTGATCCTACCATTCAAATCAAAACCTTGAATATAAATCATACAGGTCCTACAGTATCTGACAATTTTCATTTGACACATCAATGGATTGCAAGAAAGTATTTTAATATTTTTAGAGTTGATCCAACTTGGAGTGTTAAGGGAATAATTGCAATAGTGCAGAAGGATCTTGGCTACACAATAGAATATATGAAGGCATGGAGGGCCAAACGACAAGCTTTGAAATGGGTTTATGGAGATGAGGGTGCACAATATGGAAAATTGTTAAGGTATAGGGTTGATTTGCTGAATATAAATCCAGGCTCTAATGTGGAAATTTGGAGAGATGAAAGTAAATTTAAGGGATTTTATGTGTGTCTTGCTCCTTTGAAGGAAGCTTTTCAGTCTGGGTGTAGGCCATTAATAAGCCTAGATGGTTGTTGGCTTAAGGGCACATATGGAGGCAATTTGTTAGTTGTTGTTGTAATTGAACCTAATGATTGCATCTTTCCTGTTGCATATGCTGTGATCGATGATGCTAAAAATAAAGAGACTTGGAGTTGGTTTTTAACCAATCTTGGATATGATTTAGAGATAACTAATAGTCACCACATCGCATTCATGTTTGACAGACAAAATGTGAAACACTCAATTTTTTCATCTTTCTAGTTTACTATTTTTTTGTAGTATGTATATAACTTTTTAAAATCAATGTTACAGGGATTGATTAGAGTTGTTAAGGATTTATTTCCAGAAGCAGAACATAGAAATTGTGTCAGACACATGTATCAAAATTTTAGACAAAAATATAAAGGCAAGGCACTAAAGGACCTAGTATGGAATGCAGCAAGAGCAAGTAATGAAGTCAGATTTAGGATATGTATGGAACGACTCGAGCAAGAGGATAAAGAGGCTAGAAAATGGTTTGAACATTCTGAAAGGCCATTTCAAACCTGGACTAGAGCATTGTTCAAGACACATAACAGATATGACATGCTCTTGAATAATCTTTGCGAAAGTTTCGATAGGTACTTACCTATTCTTGTGTCTATGTAAAATATCACGCACACCTATTAATCCTCTCATTATGCCTTTATATTTTAATTTGTAGGTACATTTTTTATGCAAGAGACAAAGCTATTATAACTCTATTGGAAATGATAAAGAATAAGCTTATGAAGAGGTTGTATAAGAAGAAGGAATGGATTAACAAGTATCAAGGTCTTATCTGTCCAAAAATTGAAACAAAATTGAACCAAATAAGACTTGAGGCAGCTTTGTTTAGACCAAATTTTTCTCGTGGACCAAAGGTGTCAGTTGAGGGTCCAGGAGGGCAATTTATTGTGGATATGCAAAAAGGAAGTTGTACATGTAGAATATGGGATTTAACAGGTTTGCCTTGTCCTCATGATTTGGTTAGTATTCATGGAAATGGTGATAGAGTTGAATATTACGTGAATACATACTACAAAGTTAAAACTTTCAAAAATGTGTACTCATATTTCATTAACCCAACCAATCCCGAGGATCATTGGCCAGAAGTTATGAATGGTGGTGAGGTTCTTCCTCCTAAGATAGTAAGAAAGAAGAGGGGGAGGAAACCTAAATTAAGACGAAAGGAAGCTGAAGAACTACAAAAACAGAAACAAGCTGAAGCGCAAAGACAATCGGAAAGTAGGTCAGAAAAGGGGTGAAGAACTGGATCCAAAAAAAAATTCAAAAAAGGCACTATTTATATAAGATGTTCTATATGCAACAAAGATGGACACAATGCAAGAGGCCACTATAAGTATGTCAATATTGTTGTGCCAGAAACAAGACAACCTTTTGAAACTCAAAACTTGGTGTCTAATTATGTCTCGTGTGGATACTCTAACCAATTTAACCATGACACGTGGGATAGTTCTCAATTGGAGGTCAATTTAGCAAATCAATCTATAATAACTCAGGTTGTGATCTAAACTTTTAATATTGTCTTTCATTAACTGTATATCATATGGCAGATTTTAAAGTTGTAATTTTTTTATTAGGAATCAAGACAAAAATCAACTGGTGTTGAATGCATTCAAGATAGAGTTGTTGTTCAAGTCACAGATGTTGTAAATGTGAGTGATAAAGGTGTTGATTGTGTGCGAGGAGCTTGGTGTGCTCAAGATGAAATTGTTGATTGTGTGCGAGAAACTCGGTGTACTCAAGATGAAAGTGTTGACTGTGTGCGAGGAACTCGGTGTGCTCAAGATAAAAGTGTTGATTATGTGTGAGCAGCTTGGTGTGCTCAAGATAAATGTGTTGATTATGTGCGAGGAGCTCATCGTGCTCAAGATAAAACTGTTGATTGTGTGCGAGGAGATCGGTGTGCTCAAAATGAAAGTGTTGATTGTGTGCGAGGAGCTAGGCGTGCTCAAGATGAAAGTATTAATTATGTGCGAGGAGATCAGTGTGCTCAAGATGAAAGTGGGCACACATGCTTATCAAAAAGAGGCAAAATTTACAAGAAAAATGTCATAAAGGATTATGTTTGTGAAGCTTCAATGAAAAGGTCCAGGAAGTGTTAATATGACATTGTATATACAATGTCTTATTTTGTTAAAACTTGTGGTCAGGTGACCTTAACTCATTAGTCAGAAAGTGCTAATATGACACTGTATATAAAATATATTTTTTTGTCAAAACTTGTGATCATATGACCTTAACTCATTCGTTAGGAAGTGTTATTATGACATTGTATATGAAATGTTTTATTTTGTTAAAACTTGTCATCATATAATTATTGTGTAGTCCTTGTGGTCGGGCCCTTCTCCAAACCCTGTGTATAGCGGAAGCTTTAGTTTATCGAACGACCCTTTTTTTGGTCGTCATATGACCTTAACTCATTAGTTATATGTGTTATTCTATAAAGTAGTATTTTTTGTTTAAAGGTGCTGCTTATTTAGTGACATTTGACAGTTGAATGGTGATTTATAGGCAATATATTGTAAAGTGACGAATGAAGTTGCATATACAAGAGTCAATACTAAGCACACTAAAATGAATTCACTTCTTGGAATTCAAGCTTTCTGTGATTGCAGCAGCAGTAGCAATCTCATTTGCAGTAAAAACTGAGGCAGTAGACAGTGAGAATAAAGTAATGAAGTGCATTGAATTGATTCAAGAATTGTGTTTAGCAAGTGACTTTGTTAAAGTTCCAATTGATTCTTCAATCCCATCTCTTCCTCAGAGTCCAATTGGTGTGTTGTATGCAGCATGTTTAAGTTACAGAACTGATGGCTCAGGAGTTGAGTCGCGGTCGAATTCATCACATAGTAGTCCAGTGAAGAGGAGAATGCTAAATACTTAGAGATGGGTGGATGAACATTAAGTGGAAGAAGACCTTTTTTCAAGTTATTATGATATAGTTGAATGAGAGTTTTGATATGATCTTTTGAGAATTACTATGCACCCCACAACACATAACTTCAAAATAAAGAAAGTTAGGAAATATTGTGAAGAAAATGAATACATATAATGGTAGTGGGGGAAAAGAGATTATGAGTAGTTGGATCATTTTGGTGGTTGGAGATTGAAGAAAAGATATACAGACAAAAGGTTTCATTCCATTAACACATATATATAAAAAAAAAGTTGGAACTGTTAAATATTTGACTTCTTGACAGCTAAAGAAGCCAAGATTAATTAGGCAAGAAATCAGAATGCAAAACAAAATTAAAAAAAAAACACAAAAAAGAGCAACTCTTATAATCTTGTCTTGCTTTTGAGTTTATCATACATAAAAGTTTGTTTAGCCTTTGAGGGCTTGTATTTGTTTTTAGAGTTTAAAAAAAGTTTTTAAAAAGTAAAAAAAAAGAAAAGAAAAGAAAAGAGAAGAAGAACGCTAGGAGAAAAAGGAGACAAGAGAATGATTTGGGGAACTAATGATAAAATAGAAAGTTCAATATCATATTTTTAGCGGGTAGGGTTAAATGGGCGGGTCATTAAATGGTTTAAATGGATATGTATTTGGTTTTTAAAATTTTGGTTAAAAATAAAAATTTCATGTCAACAAATTTTGGTGAAAAAAATAATAAAATAAGCTGAGTGACTTTCTATGCAAAGAAATCATAGTTGAGTGACTTTTGAGTTGAAAATGAAAGTTGAGTGACTTTCTGTGAAAAGAGTTGATAGTTGAGTGACCATCAAAGTTATTAACTCATATCAACACTAGATGGACACAAATCGATCTTGTAAGAAAATCAATTTTGTCATCTATAGGATCAACTAGTGTTGGTACTTATGCTCAACAAACATTTTCTTCCTAAATTAAAGCTAAGTGTCAACACTAGTTAGACACAAATCAATCTTGCAAGAAAATTAATTTTGTCATCAATAGGATCAACTAGTGTTGGTACTTATGATTAATAAATACATTATCCCTAAATTAAAGCTAAGTGTCAACACTAGATGGACACAAATCGATCTTGCAAGAAAATCAAATGTTTCATCAATAAGATCAACTAGTGTTGGTACTTATGCTCAACAAATATATTATTTCTAAATTTAAAGCTAAGGGTCAACACTAGATGGACACAAATCGATCTTGCAAGAAAATTAATTTTGTCATCAATAGGATCAACTAGTGTAGGTACTTATGCTAAACAAACACATTAGCACCAAATTAAAGTTAAGTGTCAACACTAGATGGACAAATCGGTCTTGCAAGAAAATCAATTTTGTCATCAATAGGATCAACTAGTGTTGGTACTTATGCTAAACAAACACATTATCACAAAATTAAAGTTAAGTGTCAACACTAGATGGACACAAATCGATCTTGCAAGAAAATCAATTTTGTCATCAATAAGATCAACTAATGTTGTCACTTATGCTAAGCAAACACATTATCACTAAAGAACACTATATAAAAAATTCAAACAAACCTAATATAAAAATTCACACAAACAAACCTAAGCAAAATGCAAGTGTTGTACATTGAATAAAAGAAATCTAATATATACAATAATTAAAGTTTTGGAGGAAAAAATACCTCGACTTTCTTTAATTAGGGATGGAGATGGAAAGGTTGGCGGCAGTTGGCTCGACGGCGTCAAAGATTGGAACCTTTAATTAGATTGTACCCCTGCACTTAAAATTTTGTACACCAATTTAGTACATTCTATAGTTGAGAAACTTTTTCTTTAAAAAAAACAGTTTAATAACAGATAGATAGCAAAGCTTAGGTCTCTAAGAGAAAATGCAGCATATTATTGGATCATCTCAGCACCGTATGTCCTATCTAAAGCCCTGGTAGGAAAATACTACTTCATGTAACTTCACCTTCTATTTGGCCTACTACATAGAGCATACAAATTAAGAATATTTAATTGAGATACAAATGGTTCACTATGATTCAAAATTAAAATAACATTAGCTTCAAACTCTATCAGTGTGTAAATCAATGCATGTTTAGTGTAAAATAGGAATATGTGTTAGAACTCACAAGTTCCTTTCTTTCTCTACAGAGTGCAAATTGTAATATACAGAAATGTAAGTAGGATTTTCGAAAATTAATAAACACATACATGCGACTGTTGTGACCTGTGTTGCTGATCGACGATGTGGGGTAGTGTAATACCCCGAAAATTAGTAGACTAAACTAGAGCCTTGAGTTAGGGTTCTAGAGTTTGATATGAGGGTTAGAGTCATAGATAAGACTTCTCAAACTTAAAATGAGGGGTTTAGGGGTTAAACGTCAAGGTACGACTCCCCAAGGACAACAAAGGGGTCCTTGAGGAGGACTCCAAAACAGTCCCCAAAACTGCCCAAAAAGGTGACCTACGGGGCGTAGGTCCATCCACACTTCGTGGGATGTGGTCGTGGGTCAAGGGCCAAGGTGAGGAGATGAAGACCATGAACCACAGACCTGCAGCACACCCCGTAGACCCACTTACGGTCCGTGGGGCTTGGTCGTGGGTCATGCCTGTAGGCTGCCTCAATTCGGCCAAGGCTAAGGTAGTTCGGTAAATTCCTTAGTTAGTTAGTATTAAGTGAGGTTGTTTTGTATAGTTATTATTCACATGTATAAGTACTTTTAAGTCATTAGACAACCCTTTACACTTCATAAATCTCAAACCCAAAATCATAACCAACTTTCCCCTAAATATTTCTCTCTCTAAAACTCCATAGAAGAAGAAGAAGAAGAAGGTAAAGTCTAGGGTTGAAGGGGCTGTCTTTTCTACTTAATTTCGTGGAGAATATTCAATAAGGTATGCTAGCTTATTCATCTATGGACTCTTCCATTCATAGAGCCCCCTAGATTTCCCTCAATTGTGAAGGCAAAACCCAATTCTAGCTAGGGTTTCTTCCTATATATTTAGGGTTTGAGTATGATTCCAATTGAGTGGATAATACTTGTTTATGATTGTTTTAGTATTGATTCATGATATTATGATGATATTACATGTTTTCCATGGTTAATCCTAGTCTAATTGATGAAGTTGAATTATGTGGGTTTATGCCATGATATGTGAACTTGAGGATTCATAAGTGATCTTCTAGAATTGATGTTATGAGTAGTAATTGTTCAAAGATAGAAACATATAGACATTAATTGAATTAGAATAATGTGAATATGATGGATCTTGACTAGTAGGGCTTGAGATTGAACTTATATGATGAATTATGACTAGAATCACCTAATAATGGAGAATGTGATTAGAATGTCTTGGGATCTAGGTAGGAATGATGATTGTAAGAAGTAAAGCTTTGAGTGTAAGACTTGTAGTCATGAATATTGATCACTAGGGTTTGAGAGTAAAACCAATATGATGAACTAGGTATGTTAAGGCTTTGAGAGTAAAGTCTATATGAGAATAGAAGCTTAATGGATAGAGTTATGGTGGAAGACCTTTACCTACCTAATCTACCTCATGAATGCTTGAATGTATGAAGTGATAGAATTACTTGAGTTATGATGATATCCATGTCTAATGTAGAATTCTAGATATGGTATTGTGCATGAATATGATATGATATGAAAGGTTCTCTCACATAGAATGATTATAGGTTGAAAGTCTATTGTCACCTAAACTGAATCTAAGTCCTAGGACTATGAAATGTGATGAGGCTTGTGGTGATTCCCCTAAAAAGACCTTTACATGATAGGAATGTGAGGTGAGTTCCCTTGCTCCTAATTAGTTAAACATAAGGTGATTACCCATGTCATGATATGGGAAGTGTGAGGTGATTACCCTTTATGTATGTATGACTCCCAAGGTAAGCGGTGATTACCCATTAGCCTTTATGTTGATCATGGAGGCGATTACCTATGATCCTTATGTGATGATGTGGAGGCGAATACCTACATTACACATTAAAATGAATATGGAGGCGAATACCTATATTCCATTAATAATGAACATGGAGGCGAATACCTATGATTCATTAATATGTATGACTAGAGGTGATTACCCTTGTCTTTATGATTCCATGATATGTATGACTAGATGTGATTACCCTTGTATTTATGATTCCATAATATATATGGCTTGAGGTGATTCCCCTTGTCCTTTATGATGAACTAAACATATATGCCTTGAGGTGATTCCCCTTGCATTTATGAATATGAGCATCACTAGTTTGGATTGTAGCTTGGTAGGCCCCTCTAATACATGCATGACTAGAGGTGACTCCCCTTGTCTTTATGATGTTAAGAGATGATAAACATGAATGATGAACCTAAAGTGTCTAGCTTAGCATGGGTAGGATTATGAGGTCTTGTTCATGCATGGCACAATCTTGCCTTGAGGTGACTCATAAAGTGTTTCTCTTATATGATGTATGCTTAGATAGGATTGTGCTATAGTTACCTTCCTTGTTATGTTATGATTGACTAAAGGTGAGATATTCCCTTGGTTATGAGAATAAGCTAAAAATGAGATCCTAATGAATGGTAAATATGAATATGGTGACTTCAAGGTTATGCTTAATGTGAATGATATTATGGGATGTCATTCATACATTGCACCAGTATGCTTTGAGGTTACTTGAGAATGGTCTTATTATGATGTGAATGACTAAGAGTTGAATAATGTTTATATGATGCTTATGTTGGAGATTTTACTTATGATTATGATATTGTCTCTTGTGCTTATAGTTGATGTTTCATGAAGTATTGAATTATGCCTTATGTTGACTAATCCTTATCATATTATGCTCTTATGGTGTTATGCTAGCTAACATATTTAGTACATTTTATACTAACACATACTTTGTCTACATTCAAATCAAATGTAGGGTTCGGAGATTTGAGTTTCAATTTTGAAGCTAGGTTTCTATGGAGCAAAGGAGTTGAAAACTTGGTGAGTCCTCGTAGCTTCGAGGACAAACCCACTATTTCTTTTATGTCTTTTATTTTCATGTTTTAGACTACTGTATAGGCTGTGACCCAAAGCTTTTATTCAGAGTTGAGTTAGATGGTTTGAGACAAAAATGTAGTAAAGACTTCTGCTTGCTTTTATAAAAAACTTCGATTGTATGGATAACGTTTTTAAAATTTCTGTACTTTTTTATTATCTTATGTTATGATAAGTTAAGGGCTTGTATGAGACCCCTTCGGGGTCAAGTACGCCATGTTACATCTAGGGTGTACCTCTGGGTCGTGACAGGTGGGGTGCCGCGGCAGTGCTTAGGGTGAGAGAGGCAGCGCCGATCGATATGGGATGGCGCAGCTGGTCAACGATGTGGGGTGGGGTGGGTGGCGCGACGGTGCTTAGGGTGAGAGAGGTGTTCTATTGCGAGCTAGGGCTAAGAGGGTTGAGTGGCGCGGCTAGGGGTGTCAAATGGGCGGGTTGGGTTGAAATTGGAGATATTAAAATGGGTAGAAATAGAAATTGGGTTGGGTTTTGACCCGCCCAAGTTTACTTTGGGCTCAAATGGGTTGGGTTCAAATGGGCTGAAAAACAGGTTGGGTCTTGACCCGCCCAATTTGACCCGATTAATCTCAATAATTTAACATAGAGATATTTAACTTTTATAATCACAATTCGAATTTCAACTCAAGATTTTTTTTTAAAAAAAAGTTACAAATGGATAGATAAATCCTAAAAGATGTTAAATAGATAATAATTCATACCTTTACTATAGGAACATATCTTAGTAAAGAGTTTTAAAACGGGTTGAAATTGGAGATTTAATTGGGCTCAATTGAGAATTCTCTTAAAATGGGTTTAGGCTTGAATGAGTTGAGATTGAACCAAATTCAAATTATCTTGAGTCCAACCCTTAAAATTTTGGGCGGGTTACCTATGTTTGGGTTCATTTTTGACACCCTTAGGCGCGGCGGTGCTTTAGGGTTTTGAGAGAAATAGGAAAATAATTATCATTTCTCTTTTTTTTAAAAAGAAGTGTTAATTGTTGGTATTTTTTAAAATAATTATGTCTATTAATATATCGACATCTTGAAGTTGGTTCAAATTATTAAAAATATTTAATAAATATCGACATCGTGAAGTCGATATTATTTAAATAAAATAATAATTTAAATAGGTCGGTCGATGTTTATTAATTTATTTTAATATGAACTGACATCTTGAGGTCGATTTTATTACTTAAAATATTATATATATATATGATGTTACATGTCCATAATTTGAATGATAAATCTATAAGAAAAATAGAGTGTGGGTAGAGCTACAATGAAAAGGTAGATAAAAGATGAAATATGATTATTAAATATTAAATAAAATCAAAATGAAAAGAAAATTTTAAGGTAATGATACAATCACACCAAATCAATCGATACATAGAATGAGTCTTTTTGTGGTTATCTAACGATGAATTTAATGTAAAAGTATAATTAATCAAATATAATTGGACAAAAAATATATAATGAGAAATATATTTAAATTATTTCTAGTCTTTTTTTTTTCATTATAAAATACTCTTTAAACAGGTCACATGCTTCACACAAAGCCAATTTTTTCAAAAAATAACTATGGCCGTATGTGTTCAATATTGATGAACTCCAAGGACTAAAACTCACATATATCCCTTAAACCCTTGTTGTAACTTCCCAACCTCTTCAATGGATTCTCTGTTAGGGTTTATCGAACCATCAGCTGACGAAACTGTGGAAGGCAACTCTCTAGCTCTCAAATTGGTGCCATGGATAAGCTGGGATGAATGGAACTCTATTCGAGATTCCCTTTTCTCTTCTTCTCCTCAATCTGTTGCTTTTGCTCTTCAAAGGGTAACGTCCAATACAAAACCTTTTTTTTTTCTTCCTTCCGACAAAACTGAATGGATACTTGTTATTTTTTTGATATTAGATATCGACCTGGAGGAGCAGAGGATGCATTCCTGTCGCAGTGGATGTTACGGCTTCAATTATAGAAATTCAACAGAAAGATCCTTTTTTCAGGTGATACTTTATTGATTTTTTTGTTTGTAGATATTCAATTATTTATTAATTTGCTATGTTGAGCTATCATTCATGTTTTTCGCTTGGGTTTCTTACAGTGAACCTTTTTCTTGCTACTTTTTGCAGGAAGGACCTAGGTGGAAATGCTCTGCAGTCAGAAGAAATGCTTTCAATGCTATATTGTATGGCAATTATGAGGTACATTTGTTACTACTTCCCTTTTTTTTGGTTTCAAAATCTCCCTCCATTTGTATGGCTTATGAGAATGACTTTTTTTCCACTTAAGTTGTATTACTTGTGTCAATACAACTGCACCATCAATAAGTTGTGATGATATTTACACTATAATATCTTCTATTTTTTTCATTCCATAAAGTAGAAAAAAGACACAATTAGCGATGTTTGCTGCAGCTTCCTTGTTGCTGCAGATCTTCGCATGTGATGCTTCTCCCAATGTCCTTGGTAGTGTTATTTTAATTAATATGAAAACACAATTGTATGAACACTGAGACTGTTACTTTGGTTGAGATTCCCTTCTTTAAGCTTCAGTTTATTCATTTTCAACATTTCATCTTTTCCCTCTTTATCTGTGAGGTACTGTGATTTAAATGGTGGAACTTTAGGATAGCAGCCGTGTGCGGATGTGTTTGTATTTTTAGCAAGCAAAATCAGCATAACAATGGTAACTACTTTTCAGGCTTGTAAATGGTGTTGTTGAGAAGACCCGAAAGAAGGCTGAAATTTCGATAGCTGAGGCAGCAAATGCTATTGGCATTCCACGTATGCTGATTGATGTTCGCCATGGTGAGTGTTTATGCGTATTTGCACCTTTGATATGAAAGTTGTTGATTGTTTAAAATAAGTCAGCTATACCTAGTATTTGACCAGAGTAAATTTCTGTTACAGCCTTTGTGAGTGAGTAGCCAAGTAAGATAGCTATCAAGATGCCACTTTATGTTCTGAATCTGTTGTAGGCCTAAAAAACCCGAGAAGCTTATACCATGTGTTGCTTAAGCTTTGCATCAGTTAGCAATGTTTGTTTTGCGACGACTTATGATTTTCTAACTGATTTCTAATGTGAAGAAGCTGATTTCTAAACATTGGTTAATTTTTCCTTGTAGAGGGCTCTCATCGTGATCTTCCTTCACTGCAGTTGGTCCGTTTTGCCTCTACCAAGGTCGATGTCTTCCTTTGTCTCTATAATTTTTTGCTTAATATGTACATCTCTTAAATTTCACTTACAGTTGAAGGCTTGAAGCTGTGACTCCTCCTGAAGTTCCATTCCTTTTTAAGATTAATGGTTGTATTCATAATGGTTTTTATAGTCATCAATACTAAGATGTATTGTGGTTTATAATGGTAAAACTAATTGGAGGAGGCACAAATTTATATTTGCTTAGAAAGAAAGCCTAGAAATGTCCCTGCCAGGTGATAACTGATAACATGCATGTGGCAGATCTTCTGCTTCAGCAATAGATTTTTCTCAGTTTCTAGTTATCAAAAGATGATTGATTTCTGGGAACTGTATATAGATGTGTCTACGAGGCATCCATCCAGAAAAGAAAAGCAGATGTAGCTGTGAGGCTTGTGCCATTCTTGATGCTCCCTTTTCAGCCCGAGCTATACTGAATAAACATACTTCACAACCCTGGTAAAATTGTGTCGCAATGGAGATCTTCTTGAATAGTGCCAGTTACTTTCCATTTACTGTTGTGGCTTTTGTAGGATCTACGGATTATGCTACAATCTTTTTGGATCACTGAAAGGCCTCTAGCTACCAATTATCAATCATGATTCTTACAACCTTTATACATTAACATTGAATGAATTCAGCTAGATGAAATCTGTCTAACAAAAATAAGTAATAAATCAAAGGAAGGAAATGAAGACTAGTGATGGTACGCAATCAAATTAGGATCAGACTGACAAAAAGGACTAATTCATAATTTTTCCTTCCTTTTTGAGTAATTGTAAATTCCATTTTAATTTTCCCCATATATTTCTCTGGGCTCATTTTTTGTCCATATGATTGAATTTGATGAGCATTGTGTGTCCCCCAGGTCTGTGAATAGGCCTAATGTTATTTGATTCACGTGCTGCTAATTAAAGAAAAGACGTTGTATATTGCTCAAAAGATGTTATTAAATGTTTAATATTCTTGTCATGCCCATATATATGTAAGAGTGAAAAAATAGCAAGTTTCTGCTGGATTATGTCTTAAAATGATGATAATTTCAGGCGCTTGACTGGTTGAAATCATATTATTGGGAACCTCAAAAGAATGTGATTCGAAGGGATTCAACTGCCAACCTGAGGAAAGAAATTAAACATAAACTGCTAGAGATGGCTTTTTGTTTGAAAGTGAAGCAGACTAACAGTTCACATACTTCGGGAAAACGTGAGTGAATTTTCCTAATTCCTATTGCATTGTGGTGGTTTTGCCAACTGATGTTACTCAGTGATCAGTTTTCTTGCATCTGATTGATTTCTATTACATCATAGTGTTTTGTTAGCACCTGTAGGTATGACCAATAAATTATGTTCGGTGCAAAAAACTTCCATGTAATGATGCAGCATTGCAGCTAATTCAAAGAATTAAGTTGTCATAAATCATGTTAACTTTAAATTTATGGGATTTGAGCTTTGGTCCTTTTCACTTCAAAAGACTATTGGTAGACAATGTAAGACATTATGTTTTCTAAGAAGCTGAGATGGTTGTCTCTCTCAAATAGATAGCTGAATTGTATGAACTTTTCTTAGCTACGCAGGGGTGTATACTGTGAACACCTAATTTTTGCTCGATTTTAATTTCTCCTAAAGTTGGCAATTTTTAGCTTAATTTTTGTTTATTTCAATCCCAAGATCTTTTGGTTTTGCTCATGACCTTTGGCGTGCCTATTTATGGTGGTGCTTGTCCTGACCGACCTCATAGACCCATGTATTTGGCTCACAGTGTGGTTGTGAGGTGCTCAACAAATGCGGGTACACGTGTGGGGAACTGCTCATAGCTTGGTAATTATGACAATCTTGAGCAGTGTAGGCAGCCAAACCATGGACTTTCTCTCGAAGAGATTGGAAAATCTGATCTCAACCCTTTAATAGTTGCTCATAGGTGGAAAATCTGATCTCATCTCTTTAATAGTTGCTCATAGGTGGTGACTATCTCTCTTATATGTTGATCACAATCCAAAACAAACTCCTGTTGTTCTCATAACCTCCCCCTCTCACGCATACATTAATCCCACTGTGAACAAATAAAGAAAGAAAAATCTTTTTGGTATTTTGTGAACGAGGGATGCAATTAAAATGCACCAAAATTGGGAAATCAATTAAAATAAACCAAAATTAAGCTAAAAATTGTCAACTTCAGGAGAAATTAAAATAGGGCAAGATATACTGCAAACTTCTGTTGTACAGGGTTGTATTCTTATACCAAATTAGGTTGTAGATTTATTACCTGAAGTTAGTTTCTTTTTCCAAGTACCATGCACCTTCTACTTTTCTTACTTTATTGGCCTACCTTTGTGATGAACCTCTGTCACTTTGATCCAAATACACGATATTTCCGTGGCAACATGGAGACTAATTGGTTAGTAATCGTATGCTCCGTGATAAATTTGTTGTTTACATTCTGTTCTGTCTTACTAAATCTCATCAAATGTGAATTATTTCATGACCCAAGGAGAAGAATAGGACTCTTTACTATTTTCATAACCTCTCGATGGGAAATGGAACTTAGATCTCGATGTGATTGTATTGTGTATAAAAGAAGTCACGGAAGCTCTTGGACACTCTTTCCCACGATTGGAGTCGTTTGAATTAAATTTCTCATGGATTATTGAACCACATGATGACTCTGATAATCGATGAAGTGGGATGAGAACCATGAGGTCTATACAAGCCATTTCAACCATGGGCAAGAAATCACCTAGTGTTTTGTCCTGCTGGGATTTGAACATGAAACCTCATGACCTTCATCCCACTTCATTGACCACTAGGGCACAAAGTTACCGTGGTAAAGACCATGTTATTATAGTAACTAATATTTGATTCTTAATCTTCTGTTGTCTAGGAACATTTTGAGTGACAAAATGCATGTCTATTTTATCATGTCGTCAAAGTTGACAGTAATGTCAGCCACGAGAAGTAAATTTATGTGAAGTTCAAAAATAGGTTTGAAGGCTAATTTAATGGGTGGCTTATCAAGAGAAAGCTGCATTTCATAATATCCATCCTGTCAAGAAGGTGATGATGTTATCAGTACATGACAACCAGACGATATAATTGCAGAACAAGTATAAAGAAAGGGAGTGAGAAGTATTTTCTGTACGAAATTGATTGACATTATGACATTCCATATAACCTTTTACTGGGATTATTTTTTTATTTTTATCCAATTCAGAAAAAATAACTAATGAAAATTTTCTGGCTTTGTTCTCTGTCATACATTTACTATTTTTCTGTTTATTTTTTCAACAACTTTTGTTCTCTTATACAGGAATGAGACTTGGGCAACTTTGTGCTAGAAACAAGTTTCTCCCTTTCATTTCTGAGAATCTACCATATTCTAAAACTTCTGGTAATTCTATTCAGCCTCAGATCTGTAACCTCATTGGCAGGGTTCCTGCATCTACTTTATGAGCTTCTTTTGACAATCTTCTGCACATAAAAGTATTGGCACTTGACACTGATTTGCTATATCCACCTTAATGACCTGCAACAATTTATTGAGAACTGAGCATTAAAACATTGTGACTATCAAAGCATCAGTACAATGTCAAATTTATGCCCCGATAATATTAGCATGTTATTTCATTTATAAAAGGAAAAAAAAACATTAGCATGTTAGTTCAATGAAAGATAGAGTGAGGTGAACTAGTGTATCCTTTGAGATTTACAAGTGTTCGCACAGAAGATTTCAGGGCTGTTCGGTCATCAGCCGCCACGATTTGGGATTTTTTAAGGTTTTATAAACTGTTGAACATAGCATCTTTTATATTTGTTTATATTCTTATAATTCTGTCTAAAGTCTAAATCTGACATTGACATAGTAATCAGGGTATAGAGTTACTTTCTGTGAAGTCGTGTATGATTTTTTAATTCATGAAGGCGGTTCATACTGGATTTTTGCTTTTTGAAGGGTATATATTGTCTGTGACACTGTTCCAAAGTGCTTTACTATCAGCATATCTGGAATGCTGAATGTCCTGAGTTTTTCCAGAACAATTTGTCTCAGGTTCTAAGAAACAGATTACTAGAGCTATGAAGGCCATTCTTCGTTTATATACTTCCTCATCTTCAGAAGTGGCATCTGTGCTTTTGGAACTTATGCTGCAGACAGTAGATTCCTCAAATTTTCCAGGGGACTCAGAGAATGCCCCAACAATCCATGAAACTATTGACATGCATAGTGCATATGATGACTGGAAACCAATCCTGAAGAAATTGTCAAACAGAGAACCGGATTTGCTTCTGACTCTTCTCAGGGCAGCTCTAGACAAGATTGAGACTATGGGAGCCTCAAAGCATCAGTTTGGTAAGTGATGTATTCTGGCATTCCTTTACTTGGATGATTTCTTGTGCTTGGTATTGTCAGAGTATCATGAATGCCTGTGTTGAAGATACACTTATACTATATGAGACTGGAAACAAGCAGATAGCTATTATTCCTGTTCTTATGAGCAACTGGTTAATTTGGGACATTGGTAAAATAGCTACTGGGAGCTATATAAGAATTTGTGCCATAGATGCTGAAAATTTCAACTGTTTGAGATTGTTTTGTTGAGCACAGAGTGCTGAATCGTATGCTTGTTTGTGGGGGTTTCTTGCTTTCACCGATGTTGGAATGCAGCTTGCGGATTATCATTTATCACATACTATTTTGCTAGCTATTGTGTAATGATATTATTGTCATATTATAGTATTTATTATGTCCAGTTCATCTAACAGGGAAGGGCGAAGGCACAAAAACATGATTTTTTTTTTTTGTCTAGCTTAACTTACTGGGAGGATTTGCTCAGTCTACAGTAGTGTGAACTGCTCTTTCATATCCTGCTGTTTTTGTTTTATATGTGTTTCATTCTTAACTTTTTTTCCCAATCCAGATCTGTATGTGTGCTATCTTTTTATGATGTTTCTCTCAGTTATATGATTTTCATTTGCTTCATGTAGTTGAATGGGTTTTAGCTTAATTTCCTGTTCATCATTGACTCATTTCTTATTCGGATTATTGTCAGGTGCAAATGCCCTCTCAGGAAATGCAAATGAATCTCGTTTGATTGGACAATTATCTTACCTGTGTGAACAAATAGTTGCAAACCTGAAGACACTAAAGCCTCTTAACAATAATGATCTTGCTGCTGACGGGGAAGACTCTTCAAGAAAACTTAGTCTTCCAGAGGCAACGCTACAAGAACTACTACATAAATGTTTATTCTTGTCCTCTTACAACAACAATCAGCTGATGAAATCCACTCTTGTCATTGCTCTGATGATTGGGAGGAACTCTTTCATCAATAAGTTAAATAAGCTCTGTTCACTGAGTGTATTTGATTCAGAGATTATTCACTCAGATCCTTCTACCAATAATTCAGAAAACTTCCTACTATCCAGGGAAGAAGATTCTCTTCGCAAAGCTGCTCAGAAGCTTGAACTAATTATGCGTCGAGTTGTAAAGGGCAATAACATGAACACAACAGATACCGGGAGCCAATGGGTAGTTGCAAAAACATGGAAAGCATGCCCCATTGGTATGCTGCCCCATGCATTTGGTTCCACTGGTCGTCTTCCAATTCTTGATTTTGTTGATGATTCAGCAAAAGTTGCCAAATCATCAGACAATGAAATTCCAGAAACCAATAAATGTGGATGCAAGCGGGAGGCTGCTTCTGCAATTGAATGCTTGGATGATCCTAATACAAAGAAAATGAGGAAGACAGAAGAGACTGGTGATAATCAGTACACGGAGCATATGAAGATTGAAAATGGCCATAACGATGTGCCTTTGGAAGGTTCAAAAGGCCACCTGATGATTGATGGAGTGTGGAAGAAGGTTTCAATGGAGGAGCTGCGTGATATTGCAGCAGCTGTGAAGATTTTTGATTCAACCAAAGCCTTGTGAGATGCCTTTTGCATGGGGGTTGGGGTGGATTCTTAGAGAGCAAAATGAAAAGGGTTCTGTTTCTGTTGTAAATCTGCCACCAGTTTTGTAGCTTGTAATTTTCAAATATTTAAATTTATCTTTTTTACCTGCTTAACGATGCTGTTAGATTTTGTATTTAATAATACAATTTTAGTTATGCTACAATTTACATATTGTTTTATACTAAATATTAGTAGCATTACGTGTATTACATACATCATATAAATGACGAAATGTGCTTTTATTAATTACAATTTGTTCGAAATAAATTCACTTTGGAAGAGGTCTGTTTCATTTTTTATTTTTTTAATCCCATAACAATAATAACATATCCCGTGGCATCCCACTGAGTGGGGTCTAAAGTAATAAAATCAAAATTTCATTGGATTATGGATAAAGTGATTTAATATGAGCCAACCCCCCATGGTATTGCTAGAATAAAAAGGCTCAATGTTTATTTCAACAAACAGCAGCTGCACGAACAGCTCAGGTAGATAGATCTTATAAATCACTTTTGCATGACAAACTCAAAAGGGCCAAGGGATATTTTTGCCCATAGCAATGAGTGAGCAATTCCAGTCATGAAGATCCAACAGAAGTTTAAGATAAACAACATTAACATAATTCAGATACCAGAGGAAGATAAAGTTCATATTCATCCTTCAGATTATCGGATATTCTCCATATGAACACTATTGACTTCACTCAACGTTTGAAGAAACAAAGATTCTATGCCTATCTAAATATCCGGCCAAAAGAAGTAGCTACAATAATATACGACGAGTAGCTACCATGAGCACAGTAGATTAGGTAGATTTCTACTATAAATGTATATGTACATCCCATTATCCGTAAAAGATTCTGGCTAGTTGGTGATCCTGATGATGTCTTCTTGGAATCTATAACTTCCAGCAAAAAGAAAAAGCCAGAACTCTCTAAAATCAATTATTCTGCACCTCAGCTTTTATCTGCATGATGGTCAGAGTTGAGTCAGTACAATATCCATGAGAGTGAAATTGCAGAGGAAAAAGAAAGAGATGTTAGAAAATGACAGACTTTTGAGTTATAACCATCAACCAGCAGATTGTGCAACAGTTAGAAGAATGATGCTAGGATAATTGAATACAAGTTTAACTTTTAACTATATGATGCTTGTGGTGGGAAAAGAAAACGCACATCAGGACTGGGAGGTGGAAGCTTTATTACACAATATTAAATAATAAGGCTATTCCGAATACTAAATATGGCCCATGCTCAGTTTTGGGGTGAATATAAAATGCCTCGTGGTTCTTGACGAAAGAAGAAACATAGAAGGTTAAATTCAGCAGATAAAAAGGATTTCAACAAAACCACCTCATGTGATGTTGTAAGGAACTATTGGGCATCATGACTTCTTTTGCAATGCAAAAGGAAGAGGATGTTTTTCATCTGGAGAAGAAAAGGGCTGAAAGTAATAAGCAGAAAGTGAATTTTTCTGTCCTTCAGCATGAAAATTTACATGCAAGAACATTTAGAAGTCAGCCTGATCCCCAACAGAACTCCATAAACGCAAGCGCAAAGCTATACGCTCTGCTCTAACCACGCTGGTCTTTGAGGATAGAGTTTTCCATTGCCGAATTAACTCCACATCCTCAATATGTTTCTGATCTCTACCATCTAAGGCTGTTTATTGTATCGACTGAAAAAGAAATAGCTAGGATTTGGAACCAGCTCAGTTCCTTATTCAGTAAAAACAGTGCTCAATTGTAGATCTCTTCATCTTCAACCAACACCGAGCTTGATAACTTGTCCTTGTCATTCACAATGTTTTTATACTCTATGAATCTACCGGGCTATGTACATGGAAGAGATAGCTGAAATGATGGAAAAAATCTAAGTACCACAGGTGGATAGCTATCCATCCACAGTTGTCACCAAAATCCTCTTCTTCCTCTTCAAGCGTGAATAAATGCTGTAAACAACTAGCAGTCAAGAAGTAGGAGCATCCACCTCCGGTGACCCCTGCAACATGCAATCAACTTCTGCCTTTGATGTGAAGCAGTAAGGCAGAAGGGCATCCCCCAGGTTTGACACTTAAACACTTCCACATCCACATGCTATTTCAGCCATTGGAGTCACTTGAAAGCCAGAATAATCAACCAAACAACCATTGAGCTTTTTCACTTTCAAGTTTCTATTTTGACCAATGAAATATTGTCTCTTTGCCTGCTCTAGGTGATTGCATGTTCAGTTCAACAATAAAGTTGGCAAGGCAACCGCCACTCTGTATAACTTATTGGATACTCCCGGTCTCTAGCCTAAGAGCAGCTCTTTTCACTCACTTCCAGTCACCTAACAAGTAACAGTTAATCTTTGTCCTCAAAACTCTGTATGTATTAGTCATTGCTATGTGAATTTCACAACAGTTTTTGCTTATGTACTGTATCAAACGAAAGGATGATTGATGGAACTTAATACCAAACTGTAAGCTGCTAAGCCTGAATGAGAGGAAGATAGAAAGGGGTTAACACTAAGTTTGGACCAGTTCAAATAACAAACCTTCGAACCCTACAAGTCTAGTCCTTAATTCGGCCTACTAATAAGAGAGAATACTACGAGAAGAGCACGACCCAGCTAGGGAAGATTGAAGCTCACTATCAAGCAACCATCCTAACCCTATCTAGCACAAGGAACAGGAGCACGAGCAGCATCTTAACCCACCATTCAAAGACCAAATGCACACCACATGACAGAGATACCTATACTGTTCTCATGCCATCACAAGTCTCATCAACGTCAACTATCAGTCTATCGCGAGTCGAAGGATTGATTACCTATACACCTGTTATCTCCGTTAAGGGTCAACCCATAAATAAATGCAGCTATAAAAAATTGTTAGACTTGCCAAAAGCAACCACTCTATAGCTACAAAAACCATATAGAGGACCCAGACACATAATTGATATGAACATTGGGGTCTAATCCTCTGGCTCATCTAGACTTTATTCAATCATATTGTCTTTTGCTCATCCACAGTGCTTTGGAGTTAATTTTCCCCACAAGGATTGAGGACCACCAGACCGCAAGCAGGTGGGAGCTCATTGGGCATGGTTATCAAAATCTGTTGTCCCTTTTTGAGTCAAAAAAGAAGCAGCAAGAGATCTGAGTTCACAATGACTAGCTCATCACTAGTCAACTCTGAAGGAAGAGAGAGAGACACTCAAAGGGCTTCACATAGATCATCAGCCCCCTTTTCCGGTCAGCAACTAGGAGTCTAGGACTGAGTTGGATCATTATCATACGTACCAAAGTTTAAAAGTGTTAAGCTGATTCAACATTTTCTTTTTCACCTATTACTTGGTTGCAATTTGAGAAAATGGTTTCCTTCTTTTTCTTTTACAAAAAATATGACATAATACCATAATGACCCTACTGGTAACTACACAAAGTTCTAGTCTCAATCCACTGACTTGCACAACAACTTAAAGAAGAAACCCACATTTTAAAGTGAGCTAGAAGTCTACATGTAGCACAAAAGAGAATAGGTTAGATATACATATCTGCTTAATAATTAAGTCATTTGTATCCACTTCTAGCACTCAATTACCAAGAATTAAATAATGGAAGAAACGAATGTCACAGAACAGAAGAATCAGTGATTACCGCATTGCGACGCTGTTTATCAAACCAGCTTTTAGTAGACATCACGGCATTCACTAAATCTGGCTCCACGGATGTCATATCTCTATCAGGTTCACGCAAATCAGTGTAATAAGAATCATAGCCTGTAACAAGAGACAATTGTATTGACAAAAGATCACGAGCCAACTTTGATAGGACAGGATATCGGGGACTTGCAGCTTTCCACCAACTCAGCACATCAAAGTTCTTGGTCCAAGGCACAATAGGTTCTTCCAGATAGCAATCAAGTTCTGACTTTGGTGGCTGACTAGTTGTTTGGATGAATTTGCTAAACTCATCTGAACAGTCAAATCCAAAACTAGGATCATTAACAACTTCCATTGGCTCGAGGAGATCTTCACTCGTACCAAATTCATCAGAAATGAGATCTTCACCCGTATCAGAATCTGAATCGCTCATAGGATACTCCATTGAGGACCTGTGCACCACATAGTTATCGAAAAGCCTTTGGATGGCCTCCAAAATAGATGATAGTGGTAAAAGATCATTACCTTCATACTTCAAGAAACAGAACTCTAAGTACTTCACTTTGTAGCGTGGATCCATAATAGTAGCTAGAGACAACACCAAATACATATGCGTCCAATACTTGCCAAACTTTTTCAGCATAATATTTGCTAAATTTCTAGCAAATTCGTCTGAACTCACAGAATCTTTCATCAGATTAAATCGAAGCTTATTAAGATTGTGGAAGTAAAGGCCTGCACTGGGTCGTTTTTCCATAAATAACACTTCTGCTGCAGTATAGACATGTCCTACAAGTTTGCATACTCCCTTAACTTTTTCCCACTCTTGGGGAGAAGGTATATCATAATCCTTATAATCATCTTTTTTCAAGTATTCTCCTTTAGCCTCTAATTCCAATGCTTCCTGTAGTTTATGAAATGTCACATTCCACACTGGTAGTGATTTGCCCCAAAATACTATGAGACGAATGTCACTGATTATATCCTCTATCATCCCAAATGCTTTTTTCACCATTGAACTAAAAATGTCTGCATTACAAGATACACGAAAAAATTGTCCATCTAGCTGGAGTCTTTTCTTTTCAAGAAGTTTACTTTTAATGACATCAACAATCTCATCAAAGTCCAGATAACTATGCACAGTGACAGCACATATTTTATCTTCAATACCAAAATCTGAAAGACACTGAATCGTCTCACCAACATAATCTCCATACGCATCAAGAGACCTAAAACTAACAACCCAACTTCTTAGCTTCCAGTCTTCATCAATGAAATGAACTCTTAAGCAAATGAAATCAGAAAAAGATCCCCCAAAATCTGAGGTAGACCAGTAGCCAAAGTCATTGAATTTGTTATATTTTAGCCTCTCAACTGAGAGGCTAACTCGTCCATTCAAGCTTCTCAAAATTTCTTTAACTTTTGCTTTCTCTTCCTCATACAATTTCAAGCAATACCGTGAGAGAATGGCAGATGAAGGACGAAATTTAGGATTAAGATAAACAATTAATTGTTTGAAGTACCTGTCTTCTACTGACTTTGGAGGTGTACCGGATTGACAGAAAAACTTTGCCAAACCACGATAAGCTGTTTCTTCATAGATAACTTGCTCCTCCCCAATATTAGTACTGCTCTCATCCCTAAGATTTGCATTTCTTAGTCCACATTCATGACTTTTCCCCTTCCTTGATACATCTGGAAAGCAAAATAAAGAACCACTTTACAGGCAATTTGGTTGGAGAGATAATGAAAAATAATGCAAGCGTAACGTTCCATATAAAATAATAGTATTTGGGTGGCAGATTAGGAAAATAATCTGAATAAATTATGCAGTTTTTGGTTGACTGTATAAGAAAAAAAACAATCGCCACATAACTAATCTAATGGCTGACGATATTAAATAATAATCGCATTAAGTTATGCGAATTGTTATATTAATTTATACAAGATAGAATGTGAAAAGTAAACTTGTTAACAATACAAAGATAAAAGTATTTAAAGACAAAAGTGTACTTAAAGTAAGTAATCCCAACATTATATTCCATGTATTACTATTCACCACATAATAACTCCTAGACTATTCACTGAATAATAATCACTTCTAGTTTTATTCACAGCAAAAAAAATCTTGGATTATTTATTCACATAACTACTATGCGCACCAAATGGCATGTTAATGTGTAGCAACACTTACATTGTGAGAGAGGGAGATATGACAGTGGAATACAAGTAAATCAAGCAAACGAGAAGAAGAATACCAGATCCAGGAAAGAAGTCATGAAGTGTTTTCCGCTTTCCGTTAGTCATTTCAAGTTCATAAACTGCACTTGAGATTAATCAAATTAGAAGGTTGAAGCATATAAGATATCACATTTCATATAAAATTTTCTCAAATTGAAAGTTCTTTTCTTCAACTTTCTTCTATTTCAGACAGTTTCTCTGTGGGATTTTATCCAAAGAACAAATATATTGCATGAAATGTGGCATGATATGAGTACCGAACTCCAATATGGATTTGACATGGGCATGGTCAATTTTTAAGACTATTTTGGAAAAACTATATGAAGTACCACTACTTGTGTTCATCCATTTTTAGGTGAGTACGCCTAAGAAGATGAAGAGTCAATCCCTCGATATAACACTACTTTTGTACGATTTATTAGGTTTAAAAGATTGTACCACAAATCAGTCTGAATATGAAGTAATTAAATTCCATTGACTATAACATACACATTCTTAAGTTAAAAATGTCCAAAGGTGATGATGGAAGTATGGGATCCACAACAAAGGTCACTTGAAAGTGGTGGCTAGTGATCCTGTATCAATTCCTTCTACTGTTTATCTATCCATAAAAAATCATGTAACACATTTTATTTTTTCAAGAGTCAAGTTGAGTAATTTTCATTTAAAACACCAGTAATCACTTATTAATTTAAAACAGAAATTCATTCATTCCGAAGTTACACCTAAATTGTATAAGCTTATTTCAATAATATCAATTAGCTACGCCTTATCAATATCCTTCAATTTGGAGTCTCACATCGGTGGGACAAGGACTTCTCGGTCTCCTTATTTGGTCTTGGCCAATCCTCCCCTAATGAGCTAGATTTTGGGGTTGAGTTAAGCCCATAATCCATTCTTTACCATGATATCATAGTTATACTCATCCCAATTCATTATTTCCAATGTTGGCTCCCCGGGGTTGTTGGAGTCCCACATTTGTGAGACAAGGTTTAAATGATCTTGGACAATAGCTAGCTTTTGGAGTTGAGTTAGATCCAACATCTATTTCTTTATCAGCCTACCACAACTCTTCTTTATACATCTTGATACCAACTAGTTATTTGCTAATATTATTATTTTATAATAGTAGTATCCATGCGAGCGTGCATGCAACTCAACTAATTCCACAAGATACATGCCACTTCCCACCAGTAACAAGATAACTCTGTCTACCAAGGCTAGAACAGACGGGAAGAAATCACCAAGTGTTTTGTCTATGCTGGAAATTGAACCTGATAGACCTCATGGTGCTTAACCCACCTCTCTCCGGTGCAGTTATTTGCTAATCTCGGTTAAAACTTTCAAATTAAATTGAAAATAGAAACACACAAATTATACTAATCAGATGTGGGTTTAACTCAACAAAAAAAACAAGTAGAAACACAAATCACCGAAGAAGTCACTTCTCCTTTTTTTTGTTGTTTATACGATTGAACAAGCCTGAGAGGTCAAATGCTAATCAAAATCCAAATGATGACTTAGAGTAACGTAAATTTATCAACTATATTCTCACTCCCCAATGGAAAAATACTACTCCAACCCAAATTTACCCCTTTTTAAGTGTAGAACCCTAGGAGTTAGGAGAACAGCAGCAATAAGTTCATATAAACAAACGAGATGGAGATTTATTACAAAGAACAGAGATGACTTACCTGCTTTTATGGAGAAAGAGAGCTTTGTCAATGCAGAGTTATGGTGTCTCCACTCATATTGATGCGTCCATTTTCGCCCGGGAAAATATGAAGAGCCGCCACCCAATTATAAAAGAAAAATAGCTGACACACCAAACATATGTTTCTTTCTTCTTTCTTTTTTTTGTTGTTTTTTCGTCGGATTGTGAGAGTAGTGCCTGAGATTTGATCTTGGAATCTAAGTTGAGTTTTGAACCCCTCAACCACTTAATTAACTTCTAATCTTATATTTATGAGGTTCAAAATCAATATATAGATATAAAATATTTTAAAAATACCTTAAATATACAACATAATTTTTTGCCGAGGGGGTTCAGGTGAACCCCTCGGCGACCTCTAGGTCTCCCCTGATTCGGAGCGCACGTTAAAGCTCCCATTTAATTTGAATAGATCACTGCATGATCTATCGAGGTGTGTAAACCCTAGAACTCTAGTTAAGACTGAAGCAATTTATCATTGTACCACAACTCATATTGGTTAAACATATACATGTCTTCTATTTACTTAGAATAGTGAGAAATTACAAAAAATATATAGCTAGAGTTTGGATTTGGAAAAAATTGAGAAATATATAATTAACTAATTTACATGGTAAAAGAATAGTTTAAGGGTGTGTTTGGTATGAAGGAAAATGTTTTTCCTGGAAAATGTTTTCCTAGAAAACAAGTTGATTTTTGATTTATTTTCTCATGTTTGGTTGGTGACTAGAAAATATTTTTCGAAAAAGATTTTTAGTGTTTGATTTATGAATGATTTTTTTTTTTGAGAAATATCTTTTATTTTTACTAGAGTAGAAAATAATTTTTGAAATTGAAAATTGTAATTTGAAGTTGGAAGAGAGTTTTGGAAAATGTTTTCCTTAAGTTTTGAAGGGAAGTCGTTTTCCTTAAATTTGAGGAAAATGAGTTGATTTGGAAAACATTTAACCCAATCAAACATGAGAAAATTGGAAAACATTTTTCGGAAAATGTTTTCCTTCATACCAAACACACCCTAAAACTTACCTTACAAATCTTTAGTCAAAACACAATTCGGTATAGAACTTGTATATTTAATATACAATAAAATACATAATTTTCATATTTTAATTTTTACAAAAACGTTTTCAAACTTGATATACAGTTATACACTAAATATACAATATTATACAAAACTCTAAGAGATATTTATACACATATATACAATAACATATGATATTATACATTATTATACACACATAAAAAATAGACTTTGTCTTCTTCCTTAAATTCATGCATGTGATTAATCCAAAAACACATCTAAAACTACACCAAATCACCCAAAATTTATATTTCGACTTCTTAATACGCAATCGATCTTTTGCAAAAATAACAATTTGAAACGAAAGTTATTTGCAAAAATCCACATTTCAGATTTTGAAGCTTCGAGCTTCAATAAATGATTGTCGATGGCTCCAACGAAATGTCAATAGTACTTCACAACTTCAATAATGTATAGAGAAAATTTTGTTGGGAGTACCACCCTCGAAATGGACCCTACAGTGCATGATCAAATTTAGTTATGACTCCAATGTAGGCTCTAAATGCTAAGTGGAAATTATTTATTTTTTAAAAAAGAGAACTTCAATAACAGTGATAAACCAATGAATAAATATGTAAACTTCTTCGTCATTATCTATCACTCGACTATATATATATATATATATATATATATATATATATATATAT